>CM071720.1:3025189-3035663 GCA_036630335.1 Physaria fendleri | reverse complement strand
GTTTTTCACTGTTTATTAACTTGCCTCTGTATGGTTACACTATATAATCAAATAAACAATGACATATGTTCCAAACAACAAACTTAAGATGATATGAGCAACGACTCACCAATATAACACAACAGTTGAATATCTGCACATACTTCTAACCCACCTCACGTTCCCTAGAATCACATGATATATTCAAACCAAATTCTGATAATGGCAAGAAACAGGAAGTCCCCTGACCATTAACAACCCCCATATACATAAAAAATATTCAAACCAAATTCTGATAATGGCAAGAAACAGGAAGTCCCCTGACCATTAACAACCCCCATATACATAAAAACAACAAAAAGAATTGAGAATCTTCAAAAGTTTCGGTCACTAACCAGATTGTTTCAAGACAGTGAATCATTATCAAAGGCACATAAGATTCAATCTTCAAAAGCAATAAAACAAGTATGCTAGTAACCTTCAGAGAACTCGATATACTCATAAGATTCAATCTTCAAAAGCAATAAAACAAGTATGCTAGTAACCTTCAGAGAACTCGATATACTGAGCTCCAAGCATCCTGAAAAACTAACTCCCACAGACCATTAAATCAAAGAATGTCCAAAATAACAAGTTTTAATACAAAATCGAACATCAATACTCAAAAGAACCTTTAATGCTACCTTGTCTCTCTGAAGAAACAACCATCCAATAAGTACATTCTCCATCTTCAAATTCTATAGCACATATACGTTGACCCCAGCGAGTTGCAAAAGCCAATGAACCAAAATCTACTCAAGAGAAAAAATATAGCCTAGTAAAATCAAAAACTCGGGAGAGGATGGGCAACCGTCAATTGAGAAAAGTCTTTGAGGCAGTGGTTTAGTGAAAGTTCACTTTTCTTGAAAACCCGAAAACAGTAGGAAGTAATTCCCAGATCAACAAAGACGCAACAATCACAAGCCAAAGACCCTAAGAATCGAACCCAATAAGGGGAAAGAAAGTTGGATCATATCTCCATCGACATTTCTCTAACCTGAAATATCCAATAACAAGTCCAAATTGACGCTCATAAGTGGCAATCCAAAACAATCCAAAAAAAAAATCTCCAAAAACTAGAGAAAGAAAAACATCACGTAATATAGGGAAATAAAAGAAAGCCCAAAATAGAACAAACGGAGATAATAAACTGCTAGAGAGGTAATAGGGGACCACTGAACAAACACATCTTCCAAGATTAGTAGAGATAGTATAGAACTAGCATCCTATGCATCCTCAAAATATCTATAAAGAAAAGGAAGCATTCATCATAAGAAGACCACAAACACAAGAGGTTGGATCAAACACTTAAAATAGGTGTATATTGAGGAATAGAAAAAACAGAGATTAAGGGGAAAGAAACCAATTAGTAACCTGACGATTTTCTCTGTTACAACCTCCACCACCTATAAGAAAAGACGGGTCTTAGGCTAAAACATAAATGCCAGAATTATGAAGCTAAACGATATTATTGATCACAGTTAACCTAAAACATCCAATAAGAACAAATGATGTTGAAGACTCTCATATGGCGCAGTACAAAATTCAGGAAATCAAAATTGTAAACCAAACATATTTCTTAAAATTGCCAAATGTAAACCTGGATAAAACTACCACAAGTCCAACATTCTGCATCAGATGAGATCAGACATGGTGAACCTAAAAACTTAAACATATTCAATACCCGAGCTTCTTACAATGTAAGCCTAATGAGAACAATCTCTTTTGGATGGAATTTATGATCATCTTTCAAATGAATGTGTACATATTAGAGGGACAAAGAACAAATCATACCTAGCCAATAATAAGGAACATTAAATAAAAAAAACTGATGCCTCAATAGTCCTTCCCTAAAAATGAGGTGATCATCTTTCAAATGAATGTGTACATATTAGAGGGACAAAGAACAAATCATACCTAGCCAATAATAAGGAACATTAAATAAAAAAAACTGATGCCTCAATAGTCCTTCCCTAAAAATGAGGCAAAGGAAAAGAAGCAACCACTAAAGAGGTAACAATCCAACAACACATGGAATCAACCTCTAATACTTGAGGTAAGATGATGCTCTCAATTTTCACCAACTAACCTGAGAACATTTGCAAGTAGAATCCGTAAGATCAAGCCTGACCAGAAATCCAACAAATGCATCATCCAAATGAAATCAAGTGTAGAACTCATTATCATCTAACACAACCATTAGAAACAGTAAAATCCTAGGAAGATAGAAAAATCAGAAGCCATAAATAAGAAGAATCATCATCATAAAAAACCCAAGACTGCTCTTCACTGTCTATTAGTGTGCTCATCATGTGGTCACACTACCAGCGAAAATCACTTATAAACCATAAAATCAAATTAAAAAATGACATATGTTCCAAATAACAAGCTTAAGATAAATAGATAATATAAGCAACACAATTCACTATTATATAGCACAATAGTTTAATATATGTATATGTCCTAAGACACCACACATTCCCCATAATATTCCAACCAAATTCTGACAGTGACAAGAAATTTGAAGTCCCACTACCATTAACAACCCTAACAAAATACTGAGAATATTTAATTGTTTTGACCATTAGTAACCCTTATCAAACCTGCAGAAGATTCCATCTTCAAAATCAATAGAAGAGTATGGTAATCACCTTCAGAGAACTCAACATACAGAGCTTGAAAAGTTCAACCACCCTGGACATCTATAATTCCCAAAGACCATGAATAGAAGAATACAGAAAACAACAAGTTTCAACACATAACCCAACACCAAAACTCAGAAGGACCTTCATTGTTACCTTGTTAGCTGGAGAGCAGACCATCCAATAAGTATATATTCTCGATCCTCAAATTCTATAGCACATTCTACATTCACCCTCAGTGAGGAGCAAAATGAATGTAACCGAAATCAAAAACATCAAGTCTTGAGTAAATAAGTAGCCTCGTAAAATCAGAAACAAAGGAAAGGAAGGGTTACTTTCAATTGAGAAAAGTCTGCGGTTTGGAGGTGAAAGCTCACTTTTCTTGAAAACCCAGTAACTATAACACTTGGAAGTAATCATATATCAACATAGATCCAATAATCACAAGCCAAAGAACTTAAGATTCAAACCCCACAAGAGTAATCAAGTAATCATATATCAACATAGATCCAATAATCACAAGCCAAAGAACTTAAGATTCAAACCCCACAAGAGAAATCAGCAAATCACAAGCAGATGAAGGAAAGGAAATTTGACCATATCTCCAGTAAACAGAAGTCAACCCTAGATGCCACTAAAATAAAGGAAGTCAACATCCTTTGCATCCTCAACATACCTATAAGGTAAAAGGAAAAGACATAAGAACAAGCTCATCATTTTTCATTTCAACATGACTGGCAAAAACAGACCCAAGTGATTATTGGTGAGGAAAATCTGGGAAACATGACACATGACGGAAAATTTACATTACCAAAAATAGTCAATATTAACACTATATAGGTAAAAAGGTTTCCTGACAAAAAAATTACATTACCAAAAATAGTCAATATTAACACTATATAGGTAAAAAGGTTTCCTGACAAAAAAAAGGTAAAAAGGTTATAAGCAGTGTAACCAGAAATACGATGTTATATACAGACCATCATTCCCTTCCATAATCGCTTGAACCTCCACAATCTAACCTGAGAACATTTGCAAGCATAATCCATAAGATCAAGCCTCACTAGAAATCCAGCAAATGTGTCACTTAATTAAAATCAAGCAGAGGACTTCATTATCATTTGCCCACACAACCATTTAAACCAGCCACGTCACAGGACGAATCAGAAGGCAGCATGTAAGAAGCATATCATTAAAACCAAAAACACTCTTCACCCTTAGTGAGCACTGAGCAGCAAAAGCCAATGCAACCAAAAACAAGAGCATCAACTCAGAGAAAACAATTAGCCTCGTGAAATCAGAAGCAAGGGAGAGGATGGACACCCGTCCATTGAGAAAAATCTTGTAGGCCGTGATTTGGAAGCAAAAGCTCACTTTTCTCGAAAGTTCAGTGAACTATAACAGTCATAAGTAATTGACAAATCAACAAAGACACAACAATCACAAGCCACAAAAAACCTAAGATTCAAACCCACAAGAAAATCAGAAATCAGAAGGAAAGTAGATCATATCTCTATCAATATGGGGCAACCATAGACAGAAGACATCACATATACACAAAAATTACTAGATGCCAATAAAATAAAGGAAGTATGCCTCCTGTGGATCCTCATCATAGCTACAAGGTAAAGGAAAAGGCAGTAATCATATATCAACATAGATCCAATAATCACAAGCCAAAGAACTTAAGATTCAAACCCCACAAGAAAAATCAGCAAATCACAAGCAGATGAAGGAAAGGAAATTTGACCATATCTCCAGTAAACAGAAGTCAACCCTAGATGCCACTAAAATAAAGGAAGTCAACATCCTTTGCATCCTCAACATACCTATAAGGTAAAAGGAAAAGACATAAGAACAAGCTCATCATTTTTCATTTCAACATGACTAGCAAAAACAGACCCAAGTGATTATTGGTGAGGAAAATCTGGGAAACATGACACATGACGGAAAATTTACATTACCAAAAATAGTCAATATTAACACTATATAGGTAAAAAGGTTTCCTGACAAAAAAAGGTAAAAAGGTTATAAGCAGTGTAACCAGAAACACGATGTTATAGACAGACCATCATTCCCTTCCATAATCGCTTGAACCTCCACAATCTAACCTGAGAACATTTGCAAGCATAATCCATAAGATCAAGCCTCACTAGAAATCCAGCAAATGTGTCACCTAATTAAAATCAAGCAGAGGACTTCATTATCATTTGCCCACACAACCATTTAAATCAGCCACGTCACAGGACGAATCAGAAGGCAGCATGTAAGAAGCATATCATTAAAACCAAAAACACTCTTCACCCTTAGTGAGCACTGAGCAGCAAAAGCCAATGCAACCAAAAACAAGAGCATCAACTCAGAGAAAACAATTAGCCTCGTGAAATCAGAAGCAAGGGAGAGGATGGACACCCGTCCATTGAGAAAAATCTTGTAGGCCGTGATTTGGAAGCAAAAGCTCACTTTTCTCGAAAAATCTTGTAGGCCGTGAGCTATAACAGTCATAAGTAATTGACAAATCAACAAAGACACAACAATCACAAGCCACAAAAAACCTAAGATTCAAACCCACAAGAAAATCAGAAATCAGAAGGAAAGTAGATCATATCTCTATCAATATGGGGCAACCATAGACAGAAGACATCACATATACACAAAAATTACTAGATACCAATAAAATAAAGGAAGTATGCCTCCTGTGGATCCTCATCATAGCTACAAGGTAAAGGAAAAGGCACCAATAAAATAAAGGAAGTATGCCTCCTGTGGATCCTCATCATAGCTACAAGGTAAAGGAAAAGGCATAAGAATAAAATCATCACTTTTCATTCGAGTATGAATATAAAACAAAGAAGCGGAAACAGACTTTAAGAAAAACAAGATATAGGTAAAGGTTACATGTGTTGTTAAGAAACATGGATGAAAATCATACCTCCCAACAATAGCCAATACTAAGAAAAACAAGATATAGGTAAAGGTTACATGTGTTGTTAACCAGAAGTTATATGCAAGCCACATTCCCTCCCACAATCCTTTGAACCTCCACAATCAACATCGAAAATTCTCCTAAAAGAATATAGATAAGAAAACATCACGTAATAAAGAAATAAGAAAAAATCTAAAAATAGAACAAAGGGAGATAAGGAGCTGCCAAAGAGGTAAATAATGGACCACAAGAACAAAGACATCATTCAAGATTAACTAGGATACCATAGAACTGTCCTCCGATGCATCCTCAATATACCTATAAAGAAGGGGAAGCATTTCACATAAAAAAGACCACAGGTACAAGCACATGCGGGTTAAATCAAATAGTAAAATGGATGTAGCATGAGAGATAACACAAACATAGATAAAAGAAAAAAACCAATTAGTAGCCAGACATTTTTCTCTTTTAGATCCTCAACTCCCTGTAACTAAAGACAGGGCATTAGGCGTAACAGACAAATGCCAGCATTATTATTAAGATCGGTGATATTACTGACTACTGTTAACCTCAAATATCCAATAACAAGTCCCGAAGATGTTGGAGACTCCAAAATAGCTCAATACAAAATTCAAGAAATCATAAATCAAAATATAAGAGACTATTTAAAAACCAAACAGATTGCTGAAAGATACCAAATATAAAATGGATAAAACCACATGCCCAGCCTTTTGCATTATGAGGAGGTCAAACTTGGCAGACCTACATTCAATAAAAAAAAGCTTCATACAATGTAAAAAGTATGACAACAAGCTCATTTGGAAAGAATATATGATCACCTTTCATATGAATGTGTGCACAACAAAAAACGGAGAAGTGATTGGTGTAGAAAATATGGAACACACAATAAGACGCAAGAGCACAAATCATAATACCTAACCAATAATAGTGAACATTAAAAACAAAAATCAATTGACAGCAAAGTTGTATAGATGAGAAGTAACAGAAACACGAAATTATGCTCAAACTATCCTTCCCTCTCAATGCCTTCAACAACTAGGATCTAAACAAAAAATTACAAAGCATCATGAAATATAAAAACCTTAGAAGGAGAGAAGGGGAAGGAAGCAACAACCAAAGTAATAAGGAGCGAAGACAAATCAACACATCCTTCAAGATAATCTGGGACAAAAGAAAAGAGCAAAGGTAATCTTGATTTTACCAGGGAAACATTTTAATAAAATAATTAACACATGAAACCATTAGAAACCTAAAAAGATGATAAACGGGAAGTTGGAGGTATATTTGAGTGCCTCGATAATCTGTATCAAAGAAAGAGATATCGCTTATATGGAAACAAGAATCGGCTTAGGAATTACAATTAGGAAAATTAAAAAGCAGCGAAAAAAACGCATGATGACAGTCAATACAAAGTTCAAACCAGTAGAAGGGGGGGTTCTCTATCTTGTTAGAAGGAAAGTTATTACCCGTGTTAGGCAAAACAAGGTCTTCAACTCAGAGAAACTAAATAGTGATGTAAAATCACAAACAATGGAGAGAATGGGTAACTGACAACTAGATAATGTCTCCGAGGTAGATGTTTGGAAGTGAAAGCTCACTTTTCTTAAAACCCCAGTAACTATAACAGTCGGAAGTAATTCACAAATCGACAGAAAAGCAACAATCACAAGCCAAAGAACCTAAGAATCAAACCCCATAAGAAAACGAAAAAGAAAAATCAGAAAAGTACAAGCAGATAAGGCGAAGGAAAGTTGATCATATCTCTATTAAATAACTATAACAGTCGGAAGTAATTCACAAATCGACAGAAAAGCAACAATCACAAGCCAAAGAACCTAAGAATCAAACCCCATAAGAAAACGAAAAAGAAAAATCAGAAAAGTACAAGCAGATAAGGCGAAGGAAAGTTGATCATATCTCTATTAAATACTGTAAACAAAAGAAGTCAACCTCGATGGTAAGAAAATAAAGGAATCGAGTCTCATTTGAATCCTTAACATACCTATAAAGAAGGGGAGTATTACACATAAAAGTACCACAGTCACAATCACATGAGGGTTGGATCAAATACTAAAAAATAGATGTAGCTTGAGAGAGAGATAACACAAACAGAGATAAAGTCATGAACTGGAAAGAAACGAGTTAGTAACCGGACACTTTTCTCGTCAAGAATCTCAACTACCTGTAACAAAGACAAGGTCTTAGGAATTGAACATAAATCCCAGCATTGTCAAGGTAGAAGAGAAGCGACATTACCGATTATTGGTTACTGTTAACATGAGACATCTAATAACAAGTCCAAATGATGTTGGAGAGTCCCAATTGTCGCAATACAAAATCCATGAAGTTAAATTTCGGACATGAATAATTCAACCAATAGAAAAAGGTGTATATGTAGATGAGAAGAAACCATTAAATTTCGGACATGAATAATTCAACCAATAGAAAAAGGTGTATATGTAGATGAGAAGAAACCAAAAACACAAAATTACAATAAAATCATTATTCTCTCTTGCAATGCCTCTTCAACCGCTACGATCTACACCAAAAATTTCACAAATAAAATAATTCAACCAATAGAAAAAGGTGTATATGTAGATGAGAAGAAACCAAAAACACAAAATTACACTAAAACCATTATTCTCTCTTGCAATCCCTCTTCAACCGCTACGATCTACACCAAAAATTTCACAAATAAGAACCCTAAAAAGGAGACAAAAGTGAAAGAAGCAACAGCCAAAGACGCAACCGAGAGAATCATCATATTATTCAAGATAAACCTAGACGGACAAAAAAAATATGCGCTTGAATAACCTTGAAAAATAAAATATTACAAGATAGATTCCAATTCTGCATCAAAGATCCATAAAAAAATATCCCTGACTGAACATAACATCATCCCCAATATTCAATAACCAAAAAAAGAAAGAAAATACAATTAGAGATCAAATCTTAAAAAGAGAAATATTCAGAAGCCAAACCGATCATCAGATAAAGATGAAGAACCCAGGGAAGAAAAAATCATCAAGAGGAGGAACACCCTCATCAAGACATAGCATAGAGAGAACGCATGATAATGATTCACCAAAGCGATTAGCAACAGATTAAAGCATCAATCCACAATCTAAAATAACAAAGCGAGAAGTAAATCGCATAAAGAGGGGCAAACCAAACCCTAAAAATATATACATATCATATTAACTTCAATGGTCAAAATTAATATTATAAAGTCGGTCGTCAACCAACTTTGACTCTTATCCAGCTCGCAACCCTTTTTTATTTTGCGTGTTGTTCATAGATTTGACTTTCAAACTTATTTTCTAATTTTCCTTTTTAGTTTTCTTTTTTTGCTATTTTTGGTCACAATTTATCAAAGTTGTTATTACCACAAAACAAGTTTCGTTGCAGCCAAGAATGTATCCAGTTCAATATGGAGATCCAGCGATGGTTAAGCAATAGATATGTCATAAGTCATCAGGCCGCTTCATCTAAGGCAACAAAAAAAATCATACATTTTATTTTCTTTTTTCTAAAACAATTTACAAATAATAATACTGTAAAAAATACTATTGTTGTTTTTGATTTGTTACTTATTAACAAATATTTTTGGGACGTCAAATTATGTACCTTCTACGAACAATAAGCCAAGAATTACAATGTTTTTAAAAGTAATCTAAAATTAATTCTTGTGACTTGTTTATCCTCGAATGTTAGAATGACGATTGAATTATTTGGTGGGACCTGAATGTCGAGTCGGTGTTAATTGACAGAATTTCTCTTATATGATTTTAGAATTATTTGGTGGGACCTGAATGTCGAGTCGGTGTTAATTGACAGAATTTCTCTTATATGATTTTAGTAGACGTAAAATAAAAGTCTTACGTCTGTCTGAAAACGCCGCATGAACACCGAGTCCAAACTGTCCAATGCCCAGGATTTGGCAAAAGCCAAAAATAAATAAATTACGGAGACTAACAGAAAACTTGCAATGTAATTTTATGCTCCGCCCATACCCTAAGTGGAAAAATCAAAATAAATAGATCATGATCTTAGAAAATTTAAAATATTTCACCAAATATTTCCAAAAGTCGTGTTTCAACATTTGTCGAAACCTAATTTTTTTAATAGAAAATTTAAAATATTTCACCAAATATTTCCAAAAGTCGTGTTTCAACATTTGTCGAAACCTAATTTTTTTAATTAGTTAATTTTTATGCTAGAGTAGATGTTTGATGCAAACTTTGTTATCAATCACTAAAATCTGCTTCAATGATTGAAAATAATGAAACCATACTCTTGATATTGTTACGCAGACTCTTCTCGTCCATATATTGTGCTTGAAGCATGATTGTCAATATATGCTAATAATTGATGATGGGCTATTTTTTCGTAAATACGGTGCACTCCGCAGACCCGGAAAAAGGCCAAAACAACATAAAAACTTTCAGTAGCGTCATTTTACACCTAAGCTTTCATACCAAACCAGCTTCAACCAGAATTATTTAAAAATTCAAAATTACTACCTGAACTATACATAATTAACTAATTTCAACATTTATGGCAATTTTGATGCTTAGTCATATGTCATGTAGGCATGACGTGGAGTTTTTTTCTTTAATAATTTAATTCCACAAGGCATTTTGTTTTTTCTTTAAAAAAGTTAACTGAATTATGAAAAAAATAATAGAATTTTTTTTTAAAAAAAAACATAGAAAAAAACTATACAATTTTTTTTATAAAACCTAATAAACTACTTTTTAATTAGTATATGCAAAGAAATAAAACTATACATATTTTTTTTATATAAATTGTTAAAAGTTCCTCTAAAATACATATTGTCTTATTTTAAGCAATCTTTGTATAAAAA
>CM071720.1:2991087-3002588 GCA_036630335.1 Physaria fendleri | reverse complement strand
ACAGGAGGAACATTCTATCAGCCACTTTCATGGAACGCCCGGATTCGAATGGCTCGAGGTGCAGCTAGAGGACTTGCTTTTCTTCACAATGCTCAACCGCAAGTTATATACCGAGACTTCAAAGCATCCAACATCTTGCTAGATTCGGTATATTAACTCATGGTTGATACTTTGGTGTAGCTTTGATTTTGGATACAGCCAGTGTAGTTTATCTTTGTAAGTTTATCTGTAATTGCAGAACTACAATGCAAAGCTTTCGGATTTTGGCTTGGCTAGAGATGGTAGTTTATCTTTGTAGTTTCTCTGTAATTGCAGAACTACAATGCAAAGCTTTCGGATTTTGGCTTGGCTAGAGATGGTCCAATGGGTGACAATAGCCATGTCACTACCAGAGTCGTGGGAACTAGTGGATACGCTGCTCCAGAATATCTAGCTACAGGTATTATATGAGCTTTCTCTGTTACTGTGATGAATGAAGATGCTGATGTTTCTGTCATTTTTGAAAGGTCATTTATCTGTGAAGAGCGATGTGTACAGTTTCGGTGTTGTGTTACTGGAATTGTTATCAGGAAGACGGGCACTCGACCCGAATCAACCAGCAGGAGAACACAATCTAGTGGAGTGGGCAAGACCTTACTTAACAAGCAAAAGAAGAATTATCCGAGTGATGGATCCACGTCTCCAAGGTCATTACTCTTTAAACCGAGCTTTTAAAATTGCAGTTCTTGCACTCGATTGCATATCGGATGCAAAGACTAGACCAACAATGAATGAAATTGTCAAGACACTTGAAGAACTTCATGTTGAAAAGGAAGCACCGAAAGAGCAACAAAATCCTCAAACCAGCATTGACAACAACAGCTGCAACAAATCTCCACAAGCTGTGAATTATCCTAGGCCTTCATTTATGTAATGTAACAATACAAAAGGTGTGATTTTTACTGGGTTTTGCCTTGTTATGCTGTTTGGTAGAAACAAAAAAAGTCTCTTCTTTTACCTTTTTATGTTCAGGTAAATGTAAGGGAGAGAACAAAAGTTTAACAGTTGAAAGCATAGGTTTTCTTGTAATGTTATGGCATACAAAATGTTATTGGTTAAGACAATCGCAGAAAATTGGCAAAGAGGTGAGATACAGACAATTAGTCTCCTGCTCATCGTCCTAACAATGCAACACGATCAGATTGAACTGCTTGAGTAAGGTTGATGTCGAAAAGCTCGCAACGGATAGGCATTTCAATCTCATAGAAAGGATTCTTCAAGACATAATCAGTGTAGAGTTCATAGATGTATCTAAGGAGGTTCTCCATGTGCTGAGTTCCAGGTTCACAAACCACAAAGAACTTTGTTCCTGAAACATAAGTAAAGAATCACAATCAAGAAAAGAACAAATTAAACAAAAAGATTGCGAATATATTTTGCGAATGGCGATATATATATTGCCTGGGAGAGATTGGAAACAATGTAGATCAAAAGTATCTGCCTCGAGAAGCTCGATTCCAGAACAGCCATTAACAGGTGAAAGCTGCTGAGAAATGGCGTGCATTGAATGCCATAAACTAGCTACTCTCAAGCTATCATTTGTATCCATTCTTCCCTTTGTTCCACAATCCTGATTTTTCCCAAATCCAAACACACAGATTTCGATATTACACACAGTCAAAAAGGAAGAAGATTCAACCATTTCGAGACTGCAATCTCCTAACTTCTTATAAAAATTGGGACTAAGTGTTGTTGATGAATGTTATTTATCGGGAACCAAATCAAAGCTAACAAAAGCAGAAAGCTCAATCAGCCATCACAACCCCAAGAGCAAATACCTAAATCATCTATATTTATTTGCTTATTCTAAAACTTGGTCATCTCCAAAATACTATTTTTTCGATCTTTTCCTACAAATTGATGAATCAGGCGAAAGCAACATCAATCAATACTCATTAGGTCGTCATACTCCAGACATGGAAAGTCGCAAGCTAAAGAGATCATACCTTGTAGAATATCAAACCACCAGATTTGTTGATTATGTAAAGACTGTAAATCGCTGCCATTTTTTCGAAAAAAATCTTCAAAGATCCAAGCTTCTGAATAATCTACCAGACGAAAGAGATCAATAGATCCTCAAATCAAATGATCTTCTTTTCATTTACGTAAACGACATCGTTTCATATCGATGGTCTCCTAAGCGCCACGTGGACTACACTCTCTTCTTTCTAGTGGAGGCCTGATGTTGCATTTGCAGGGTTTGAAGTTCCGATACAAATGGATATTTCTGAAGAAGAGAAAATGATATTTGGAGTTTCTGGTATTTGATCCTCAGAGAAGAGATGAATTGATCAAGGCGATTAGACTATTAAAAAATCTGACTTTGATGAAATGGTTAAGGTTCTGTTGATTCATATTTAACATCAGCATTTTGGTTAAGGTTCTGTTGATTCATATTTAACATCAGCATTTTGCCATAGTCTTAACTCAAACACCAAAATCAGCTAGAGCATTGTCTGATCTTTATCGCATTCCGTACTTACTAGCACTTAAAAGCATCTGAGGTGTTACTAATCTGCAATGAAGTTGCTTGCTTTTGCATCAAATGCATGTCATTCTATACCTTTCTGTATTGTTCTAATTGCGGTTGCTTTATGTGTTGGATATCGATATCTCATGGAGACTCCCGGGTGGCGAAAGAAGATGTGTCCAGATCTGTATGGGACTCCTTAAGCCGTTCAAGGTACATCCTTTCAGACAAACCTGGTGTACATCCTTTCAGACAAACCTGGTTATTTAACAGACAGAAATGGTTTGATGCTTCAAACAATAGGCTAAGATGCCAAGAGGATCTAGATGCTTAGACAGTTTAACTGAATCCAACTTTCCTGCATCATCTATAGGTTCTCCTTTTGGATAAAATAAGTGTTGATCTTGACGTACTCGCAAGAGCTGACCTTTTAATATTTCTGAGGAAGGAAAGCGAAGAACGAGGAGCAACCATAATCTATGCGGCCCATATATTCGATGGCCTAGAGGATTTGGCCAACACACATTGTAAAACAATCACACAATAAACATGTTCTCTGTTTTGCTTCTCTACTAAAAATTGCCTACTAACAAACACACAACATCACATCTTAGGTGTATGCAGCAAACGGGAATTTGCAGTTAGCAATGACAATGGAGAAAGTGAAGGAGGCAAGCAAAAGGTCATTGATGAGAACAGTAGAGAGCTGGCTGAGGAAAGAAAAAGATGAAGAGAGGCAAGCAAATGGGCTACCAGAGTCATTGATGAGAACAGTAGAGAGCTGGCTGAGGAAAGAAAAAGATGAAGAGAGGCAAGCAAATGGGCTACCAGAATTTAAATCAAGAGCTGAAGAAAGCCGTGTGACCGGTGATCCAGCTCGGATGCTCCAATAATGGCTGGGCCGCTGGGAGACTTCACTCTACACTTGCAGGCCGTGAGGATCATTTTGTCTTAAGCTCAAACAGAGTTTTTAAGATAAGTTAGATAACGGAGAGATAGAACAAAAGCAGAGTATTAGTTCAAACAATATATTGATACCACAACGAAAATTGAAAGGCTATTCATCTTCTGTTTTTGTAGAGATACATATAAAATCCAAAACTGGCCTATATTTGGTTTCTGAACCAAAATTGAATAAAGACTAAATTATATGACACGAACCTAAAAAACTGGCCTATATTTGGTTTCTGAACCAAAATTGAATAAAGACTAAATTATATGACACGAACCTAATTTAAAACAGCATCAGTAGTGTCCTGATGTCATTTGGTCCGCTAATCTTGAGATAGCCGCGTAAGTACCACAGCAACCACTCACCAACCCGAAGATTATTATGAAAATGCATAACCCAATCTGAAATACAGACAAAAGAAGAACATGTTCAAGACTTAATAAAATGCCCTCAGGGTGTCAAATAGGGTAGAGTAGCCTTACTTGTGTGTAGGTTAATTTACCCTTGAGGAAACCACTCACCAACCCGAAGATTATTATGAAAATGCATAACCCAATCTGAAATACAGACAAAAGAAGAACATGTTCAAGACTTAATAAAATGCCCTCAGGGTGTCAAATAGGGTAGAGTAGCCTTACTTGTGTGTAGGTTAATTTACCCTTGAGGATACTGAGATAACATAGACATGGGAAGATAAGAGCCTGCAACAACCAACAGAAGGAAAAAGCATTAGGACAATTTTAATTTTCAACTGGTCGAAGGCAAAGAACTTACCACAAGCATTGCGAGAAACGATCCTATTAGTGCTGCCACAATCGCTGTAACCGAGACAATTCGATCAGAAAAGCAATGGTGAGATGAGTTTAGCATTAAGGCAACAGAGAAATAAAGAGAGATATTACCAAAGAAAGGAACTGAAAGAGCAACCACCAAAGTAGAAATAACCAGGACTGTTCTGAATAATATTGATACACCATTTGATCTCATCTTAGCCGTTGGAATCAGTTCTTCCAGACTCATTTCTGAATAATATTGATACACCATTTGATCTCATCTTAGCCGTTGGAATCAGTTCTTCCAGACTCATAACTATTGGTGTGATTGTCAATGCGTATTTTGTCATTGGTGTGATGATCTTCAAGATTGAATTTCAAAATAAAAGTCAATAACTGGTTATACAAGCATAACTAGATATGGTAATGCTAAATTTTACCGCAGTCCAGAAGGCGATTTTAGATGAGAAAAAGTGTTTGGGCATGTTTAATGTGAACTGTGATTGGATTGCTTCACCAAACATGGAGTAGCCACAGGTTGCAACAGCAATGTACAGTACCGTACAGAAACTAAAGCTGCATTTTAAAGAAGGCATAATTAGTGTCTTATGAAAACCATCAAGGATAGGTTTCTTGGACTTACCATATGACCAAGACATGAGGAAATTTCGAAGGATCTTTCATGGAAGAGTAGATGTTTGGAAAAACTGAATGACCTGAGTAACCAAACCCAAATATCCCTATAGAGACAGGTAAGTTACTGACATCCAAAACTTGTCCTGTTGCATGAAACCCGATTCCATCGACCACACCGACCCATAAGAGGCAGAGAGCGAGCAAGATCGAAGCCAAGACTCCTCCAACTATATACAAGAATAGATAAAGCGAATAAAGTTGAGCTAAAAGACAGAGATTTGTTTGAGAGAGAAAGACAAACCCGAAAGGTAAGAAAGCAAGCTAAGATCTTTAAGCCAGACAGTTGGAAGAACAAGAAAAGTGGTTAAGATTGCAAAGAGCTGAGGAGGATCCAGTGATATCCCTGAAGCAATGCTCAACGAAATGTTTGGGAATAGCCCTGATAAGTTATCACTCATCGTGACATCGTGATTATGTACTCCACACAAGCTGCCTATTAACAATAAATTGTCAAGAATTAATGGATGACTTCAGAAACCATTCTTAGAAAATAATATTAAACAATTGATACTTACGTACAACTCGACGTACAGAAGAATCTGCACATTAAAGAACAAAAGTTTAAGTTTAGAGAAACAGAATCTTTTGAGTTTGATAAAGTCAGAAACTTACAGAGATGATGAAGCGACCGGTGATTCCAAAAGCGGCTTGACCAATATCAGGGTAAGTTTGAAGACCAGGAGAACTTTCTAGACATCTCTTCAAGAGAACACCTGTGTAACAAGTGGTGACTCCAAAGAACAAAAGTATGAGCAGACCAATCCATCCACTTTCTTTTATAGCATACGGCATTGTTATTAATCCTAATCCACACAGAACATTGGTTCCTACAAGAATGGGATGATGTCAAAACAAGATTTTTACAACATTCAACATTATTGATTATATTACCGTTGAGGACAGATTGAGAGAAGGAGCAGAGGTTAGTGTTTGATAATGGAAGATCGGTAACGGAGAGCTTGAGCTGAGATGGAGGTTTAACGTCTAATGTGGTTTCTTCTTTGTCAGAAACTGGTTGAGGTTGAGGTAGAAGTGGTTGTTTGCTTGAAGAAGAAAATGAATCGAAAAACGAAGATTGTTGCTTGGACTGGAAGGAAGAGACGAATCTCCGAGAAGTGCTTCGAGGCATGAAACTCAATGAAGGTGGAGTCATCAAATCCATTGATTGTCTGAAACAAATTCATCTGTAAAATGTCTGAACTTTGTGTAATCCAAGAGAATTTGGAGAAATTAAAACAGAGGAAGTTGATGATTATTACCGGTAGCTTTGTGGCCATGGAGTATTTGAGGCATCGGAGAGATGGTTATCAGAGCGGTTGTGAGTCAAGGAATAGGAGGAATCAGAGTTCGCTCCGCCTCCACGACCCTCATCGTCTCCGTCGTGTTCGTCGTCGGAACAAGCAAGCTCAGCTTGATTTTCCTCGTCATCTGTCAGAAACGAATGGTCTCTGTCGTGTAAGAATTCTTCATCGAATTTTCTGAATAATATTGATACACCATTTGATCTCATCTTAGCCGTTGGAATCAGTTCTTCCAGACTCATCACTATTGGTGTGATTGTCAATGCGTATTTTGTCATTGGTGTGATGATCTTCAAGATTGAATTTCAAAATAAAAATCAATAACTGGTTATACAAGCATAACTAGATATGGTAATGCTAAATTTTACCGCAGTCCAGAAGGCGATTTTAGATGAGAAAAAGTGTTTGGGCATGTTTAATGTGAACTGTGATTGGATTGCTTCACCAAACATGGAGTAGCCACAGGTTGCAACAGCAATGTACAGTACCGTACAGAAACTAAAGCTGCATTTTAAAGAAGGCATAATTAGTGTCTTATGTAAACTATCAAGGATAGGTTTCTTGTACTTACCATATGACCAAGACATGAGGAAACTTGGAAGGATCTTTCATGGAAGAGTAGATGTTTGGAAAAACCGAATGACCTGAGTAACCAAACCCAAATATCCCTATAGAGACAGGTAAGTTACTGACATCCAAAACTTGTCCTGTTGCATGAAACCCGATTCCATCGACCACACCGACCCATAAGAGGCAGAGAGCGAGCAAGATCGAAGCCAAGACTCCTCCAACTATATACAAGAATAGATAAAGCGAATGGAGTTGAGCTAAAAGACAGAGATTTATTTGAGAGAGAAAGACAAACCTGAAAGGTAAGAAAGCAAGCTAAGATCTTTAAGCCAGACAGTTGGAAGAACAAGAAGAGTGGTTAAGATTGCAAAGAGCTGAGGAGGATCCAGCGATATCCCTGAAGCAATGCTCAACGAAATGTTTGGGAATAGCCCTGATAAGTTATCACTCATCGTGAGATATCCCTGAAGCAATGCTCAACGAAATGTTTGGGAATAGCCCTGATAAGTTATCACTCATCGTGATTATGTACTCCACACAAGCTGCCTATTAACGATAAATTGTCAAGAACTAATGGATGACTTCAGAAACCATTCTTAGACAATAATATTAAACAATTGATACTTACGTACAACTCGACATACAGAAGAATCTGCACATTAAAGAACAAAAGTTTAAGTTTAGAGAAACAGAATCTTTTGAGGTTGATAAAGTCAGAAACTTACAGAGATGATGAAGCGACCGGTGATTCCAAAAGCGGCTTGACCAATATCAGGGTATTGATAAAGTCAGAAACTTACAGAGATGATGAAGCGACCGGTGATTCCAAAAGCGGCTTGACCAATATCAGGGTAAGTTTGAAGACCAGGAGAACTTTCTAGACATCTCTTCAAGAGAACACCTGTGTAACAAGTGATGACTCCAAAGAACAAGAGTATGAGCAGACCAATCCATCCACTTTCTTTTATCGCATAAGGCATTGTTATTAACCCCAATCCACACAGAACATTGGTTCCTACAAGAATGGGATGATGTCAAAACAAGATTTTTACAACATTCAACACTATTGATGATATTACCGTTGAGGACAGATTGAGAGAAGGAGCAGAGGTTAGTGTTTGATAATGGAAGATCAGTAACGGAGAGCTTGAGCTGAGATGGAGGTTTAACGTCTAATGTGGTTTCTTCTTTGTCGGAAACTGGTTGAGGTAGAAGTGGTTGTTTGCTTGAAGAAGAGAATGAATCGAAAAATGAAGATTGTTGCTTGGACTGGAAGGAAGAGACAAATCTCCGAGAAGTGCTTCGAGGCATGAAACTCAACGAAGGTGGAGTCATCAAATCCATTGATTGTCTGAAACAAATTCATCTGTAAAATGTCTGAACTTTGTGTAATCCGACAGAATTTGGAGAAATTAAAACAGAGGAAGTTGATGATTATTACCGATAGCTTTGTGGCCATGGGGTATTGGAAGCATCAGAGAGATGGTTATCAGAACGGTTGTGAGTCAAGGAATAGGAGGAATCAGAGTTCGCTCCGCCTCCACGACCCTCATCGTCTCCGTCGTGTTCGTCGTCCGAACAAGCAAGCTCTGCTTGATTTTCCTCGTCATCTGTCAGAAACGAATGGTCTCTGTCGTGTAAGAATTCTTCATCGAATTAATTTATATGTAAAACCCATTTCTCAGACACAAGAATTGTGTATCCATAGTCATAAAGACATTTCAGTCTCTTACCATGCTCTCCCATGGCACATAAAAGTCGGACACAGCAGCAGCAAGATAAAACATACAACTTGCACCGACATCTTTCAATGTCGTTGCAATCAACCGCAACATCTGTAACCAGCAACATTCATGAAGAGAAAGCAATTTGAGCTATAGCTTTTTTGAAGAATTCTATTGCCTTAAGACAGTTGAGATTCGATTATATGCGTCAAGATAAAACAACAAAGATGATTAAAGTCAGATTGTGTAAGTTTCAAGAACCTGAAGATACTCATATATGGTTGAAAATGGGAGTTTTAGCAAGCAACCATCTGATACTGCCTGCAATATTAATTGAGCAAGGTTCATACAAAATATACTTGAAAGACTAAACAAAACATAGAAATAATGATCAGCTTTTCTATAAGAGAATTCATTAAAAAGAAAACATACAGCTTGCTGGTCTATAACAGCCATTTTCACAGCTTCCAAATGTGAAATAAGAGAATTCATTAAAAAGAAAACATACAGCTTGCTGGTCTATAACAGCCATTTTCACAGCTTCCAAATGTGAAGTATGAACTGAAAGCCAAAAAAAAGGAGGTGAATAAAGACAACTAATAAACTGTGCACTACATTTGAAGAAAGATAAACCTATGTACAAAGATTGAGAAAGAGGGGCTCTAATGAAAAACCTTGAATGTTTGTCTTATCTGGAAACTCAAAACATTCAAGGTATGGATCATCGGGAAGAGACCGGCAATATGGTTGGCAAGTTCCCCTAAAGATTCACATAAATTAAGAAGCACCATTACCAACAACAATGTCACTTATCTTTCAACTACACACAAATGAGAAGCACAAAACAAAATAAATGTTACTACCTCCTATACAGAAATATCACAGCATATCCAGCCTTCACGAAATTCCTATCCATCAAATCAAGAAAACGAATGCTTTACAAATCGGAAAGAAAGAAGAAAAAAGAACATAACTTTAAGTAATAAAGCTTCCATAGAAGAAACTGAAAAGAAGAAACGAAAACGTACTCAGTAGATGCAGCACCTCTACTTCCAGAGCTGAAATTGTCAATATACCTTACACAACGTTGCTCCAATGGAACCGTAGTTCCACCTGAAGTCACACATACGATCCTCCTCCCAACGTTGCTCCAATGGAACCGTAGTTCCACCTGAAGTCACACATACGATCCTCCTCCTTCCTGAAATAATTGAGAACTTTCCAAATCACTAGAGAAACAAAACATATACTATCAAAATGTCAAGTGTATAATCAACACTGATCTAACCTTTCAACTCAATGAACCCATTAAGCTTCTGTACGATCTCTTCCATGTTCTTAAGAAGTGGAGATGATTTAAAAAACGAACTAATTTCATCTTCTACCCCTTCCGAACTCATCTCAAACCTTTACGCAAACGAAAATACTAAACTAAATCTTCACAAATAGTTGGTTTTTGATTCCATTACATAAAGATTTGGAATCTTTTCATTAGATACTAAACTCATGTAAAATGAGAACCATTTGGTTTATCAATCTCATTCAAATCATAATTAAGAAACTGATAATAAAATCCTTACTTTTAAAAGAACGAAAGCAGAAGACGAAGATCGAAGAAGCTTTTGCTTAGGAGTGTGAGAGCATAGAAAACGCAGCACGAATCGAGGAAGAAGAATAAAAAACAGTTGGGATTCGAAGAAAATATTCGCAAATATCTATTTCTGATAAATATGGGCTTGGAATGGCCCATTACGTTATCGGGCCTTTCTGATAAATATGGGCTTGGAATGGCCCATTACGTTATCGGGCCTTTCTAGTTATATCCTTAAACCTTAAACCTCTGGTCCCTCCGTGAACCAAAACCCTCATTTTCAATCTTCTCAGTTCTCCTTTAGGAAAAACCTAGAATCCTCAAAAATGGCATTAAGCACCATGTTTCGTAGAGCTACGTCTACAGTGGCTACTCTTGCTTTCTGCGCTGTTAGATCTCCGGTGAGCTTCCGCGGTGGTGCTGTCTCAGCTGAGAGACTGATTCTTGGTAGCCAGCTCAGGCCTGGATCAGTCAGTTCATTCTTCAGATTTTCGACCGAAAGTGCGGTCAAAAAAACAACCGCCGATGAGAATCTGATTAGCGTTATCGAATCTGAAATCGAATGCGCCGTGGAAGAGGAGGCGCCTCATAAGCCCGTCGTAAGTTTTATGTTTCGATATCTTTGATTATATACATATCTGCCAGATTTTCTCTATGGTTAGACATTTTTTTGTCATGATTTTGCTTGAAGAAGGTATTTGGATATTTCTAGGCTCCAGCAGAAAAATGAACAAATTGTATATGAAAATTTCTTTTTTTAAAAAAACAGTTGGAAGAGAAGCCAGAAGGTTTCCCTTTCGAAATCATTGATACTCCAGGAGAAAGAACTGTGTTGCTACAGAGGAAATTTGATGATGAAACCATCCAAGTAGAAGTTGACTCTGCTGCATCTTATGACGATGAAGAAGAGGAAGCAGAACAGAACGACGATGAAGCAGATCAAGAAAGCTCAGTTAAAATCCGGATTCCGATGGTTGTGAGTGTGGCGAAAGGTGATGGTGTCTGCCTTGAGTTTGGAGTCAGCGCCTACCCTGATGAGATTGTGATTGATAGTTTATCGATCAAACAACCTGAGGGATCTGACAACGAGCTTGCCTATGAAGGACCTGACTTTGAGTGAGTTCAATTCAATCTTACTGTTTGCAATCTATGAGATTATTGGATCTTTTTATGTGATTCGTTTTTGGTTATGTGTGCAGTGACTTGGATGAGAATTTGCAGAAAGCTTTCCATAGGTACTTGGAGATCAGAGGGATTAAACCGAGCTTCACTAACTTTCTGGCAGATTATGTGGCTAACAAAGATAGCAGAGAGTATTTGCAGTGGCTCAAGGATCTTAAGTCTTTTGTCGAGAAGTGACTCTGAACTTTGTTCAGAAAACAAGT
>CM071720.1:2978671-2990012 GCA_036630335.1 Physaria fendleri | reverse complement strand
ACCCAACTTCCAATTCCAAATAAAATAAATAATCAACAAAAATATGGAATTGAGTCACTTTCAAATACCTCTTTGTTCTTCGTCTATGGGGAACAAAAATATGAAGAAGAAGGAGAAGGAATCGAGGCGAAATAGGAAATAGGGAAAGAGGAGAAGATCGACGATGGAGGAGGCGATTTTGATATGAAAAATCGAGACTTTTGATATTTTTCTTGGTAAAAACTGTACAAAAAATCAGACTTTTCATATTTTCATACGAGGAAACTGAAAAAAATAAGGACATAGGCTGAATGAAGAGAACATGTTAACTTTATATATATAGATTTGATTAATAGTAGAATTTGCTAGAGGCAGCCCTCATCCAAGACATAGGATCAATGATCCGAATTGGATAACAATTTTGGTGTCTTTTATTTTCTACGATGAAGTCTAAAATCTTACAATTACTACTCTATGCAAACCATCCGCACAAAATCGACCACAAAGCTTTAAGACACCAATTAGAAAAATCTAACTGAAAGTTGCGAATTTAGACTTATTTCGATGCAATGTCATAGAACATCCTTTCAATATACATTAAGTAATACTTACAGATCACTGTAGAGCCTACAAAACAAAGAGGAAACAAAAGGCTCAAACTTTTCTTTTAAAGTTATCAGAAAAATTAATTGTACAAAAGGAATTCAAAGCTTACTTAGGAAAGTATCTGCCAATCTCTTAGATTTCACATGAAACAATGACACACACATTGGCGAGCGTCCGAGACAGAAGCAATCAGAAAAGATAGACTTTGTGTTTAGACAAATTTTTAGCCCATACCATTGGGCCCATGAACATGAATAGCCGGTGTAGTTTAGAACCAGTGAAAAAGGATGATTCAGGTAAACCAAAAAAATAAATCCACTTTTTCAAATGTCTGAAAATGCCAAGTCGCCGACGTTTACTATTTTACCGACACATGTTGTTTACCTTTTTGTTTTGCCTATTCGTCAAGTCTTTATAATCTTACGAATATAATTCACATTTATGATTTAGTCTTCTAAACCATCGGATCGGTACAAGTGTATAACTTAAGAGAATACGTTATACGTACTAGTTAGGCCATCTCCAATGGGGGGCTTTTGAATAAGTTTCTTGTTAAAATTTAATAATAAAAAATAGAATAGGGAGAGAGAGTGTGAAGAAGAGTTTCTTATTTAGTACTTTTTAGAAATGGTTAGAGCATCTCCAATGGGAGTCTCTCATTAGGTTTTTTAATAAAAAATAAATAATAATAAATTAAAGAATGAAAGAGAAATGACAGAATCGATTCTCAAACAAGGCATTTAAGATATGGGGTTCTCAATTTGTCCTCTTATGATTGGTTCAATATTTTTATTAAATATTTGATTTATTTAAATTGACAGATTTTATTATAATAATAATTGTTTTTAGTTTCATCAACCCAACTCAAAAATTAACCAATGGAGATGCTCTTAGGAGATTATCTCTACATGTGTCCAATTATTAGTGGTCCAATACTTTTAATAAAGATTTAGGAGATTATCTCTACATGTGTCCAGTCCATACTTTTAATAAAGATTTAGGAGATTATCTCTACATGTGTCCAATTATTAGTGGTCCAATACTTTTAATAAAGATTTTGATTTAATTAATTAGTTAGTTTGATTAAAATATTGATTTTTTTTTTATTTTAGAAACCCATTTACAGATATCAACTGATGGAGATGCCCTTAGAACTGAACAAAATAAATAATAGTTATATTATATCCATAGATATTTCTATACTATTAATTAATGTTTTAGAAAAATTCTACACACAAGTTGTAGAGTGTGAGTTAAAGTGCACTAAATATTTACATCTGAATTTCAACATTCATTTGGTACTTTAGTCGCAACTAAATTTCTAGATATATGGAACGGTTAGTAGTACATTATTTTTTTGCATTATATTTCGAAATAATTCAAAGTTCTTTAATAAAGTAGCAATTTTCAAATCTTGCTATAATACATGGGAATAAGAAAAACTTAAATATAAACGTTTGACCTTATCCGAGTTATATGAAAAGGGGAATTACCTCGCCGAATCCACATCAAATGAACGGTCCTACACTCATCTCTGTCGTTCTCTCTCCAATCAACGGCCGAATAGACATCTCTCTTTCTCTATCTAAACAAAACTGAACATATTAGAAATAGCTGGTAGCGATAACCGGGAAAACGTAACGGAGACATCTCTACATTTCTAAGCTAAACCGGATCATATTGACTTAAAAGGTCTCTTCTTTTCTCACAAATTTCTAAAAATCTAGACTTTGTTTTCTCTTTTGGAATTGCCACTTACTAAGATTCTTTTCACACAAAATTTGAATCTTTATGTTTCTTTACTAAATTACAAGTAGTCTTTTGCTGTTTAGCTCAAATCAACAACTTTACTGTTCTCAAATTGAAAAAAAACATTCATTCACGGGTTTCAATCCTTTTCGATTTAAGCTTTATACACATTTAATCATTTATCTAATAATTAAATGATCTCCAAGAATTATAAAAAAAAAAAAAAAACTTTTGCAGGTTTTATGCTTTTAATTGGCGTGAAAAAGACAAATCCAGAGTGAGACTAATTAGGTACGAGAAGAAAATCTTCAGCCCATTCTACTTTTTTATCTCTCTTTGATGGTTGGGGAAATGACGAACAATGGAAGAATCCGGCCATCGTTCCCGGTAAAAGATCTGACGAGTAATGAAGGATCTGAATATGGTCCTGTTGAGTTTACCAGAGAAGATGTTGAAGCTCTTCTTCATGAGCGAATCAAGTACAAGAGCAAGTATAATTATAAGGTCTCTCTTTCCTCTTTCATTTTTTGATCTTAATGTCTGGATTGTTGTCTGAAATCAATATCTTTCAGCTCATGCAATTTACATGAGGAACTCCATCAAAGGGTTTTTGTTATTTTGCAGTTTAGTCTCGTGATTATAGTTGCTAAATCTGAATTGTTACTTTCGGATGCTACAGGAGAGATGTGAGAATACGATGGATTATGTAAAAAGGCTTAGGCTTTGCATTAGATGGTTTCAAGAACTTGAGTTAGATTACGCCTTTGAGCAAGAGAAGTTGAAGAACGCCATGGAGATGAACGAGAAGCATTGTGCCGACTTGGGTGAGTTTCTTACTATTTTGGATCCTCCTGTGGGGGTTTAGTAGTTGATTCTTCTTATGTCCATTTGGGGATCTTTAAAAAGGAAAAACTTATATTATATGCATCTGTTTGCAGAGGTTAGTTTGAAAGTAAAGGAAGAGGAATTGAATCTGATAATCGAGGAACTGAGGAAGAACTTTGCCTCTGTTCAGGTGCAACTTGCCAAAGAACAAACAGAGAAATTGGTAATTGCTAGTTCCAGTTGAACGTAAGTTGCGTCTAGTTAATTTTTCTGTGGTTTTCTAAACTTTGCACTGTTTTTCGCAAGGCGGCAATTGAATCTCTTGGAAAAGAGAGAGAAGCAAGACTTTCTGTTGAAAGTTTGCAAGCAGCCCTCACAGAAGAGCTAGCAAAAACGCAAGGAGACCTTCAAACAGCTAACGAAAGAGTGAGAAAGTCAGAAAGATCTGAAAAGAGAAATAATTAGTTGATTGACATTGTATACTTGAATGTTCTTCTCCGGATTTTTATTTTTGTTTCAGATTCAAGCTGTCAATGACATGTACAAACTCTTGCAAGAATATAACTCGAGCTTGCGTCTGTACAATAGCAAACTCCAAGGTGATATCGATGAAGCTCATGAAAATATAAAGCGAGGAGAGAAAGAACGGACTGACCTTGTAGAAACTATTGGTAACTTAAAGGGTCAGTTTAAAGCACTGCAAGATCAGCTTGCTGCCTCCAAGGTGATTTGATTCTGCATTATTCATCAATGAGAGTAAACTTTTGTTTAGATCAGGTATGACCCGTGTCTTGCTGTCTTTAGGTGTCTCAAGATGATGTCATGAAGCAAAAAGACGAATTGGTGAATGAAATTGTAAGTCTTAAGGTTGAGATTCAACAGGTTAAAGATGACCGTGACCGCCATATAACAGAGATTGAAAACCTGCAAGCCGAAGCAACCAAGCAAAATGACTTGAAAGACACCATCAATGAGCTTGAGGTTTATTTTCATTATCAATGCACTCTTGTATTTACTTCCTAACACCTATATGGAGATTATTGTTTCTTAAGATGATGTAATCTTTATCCAGAGCAAGTGTTCTGTTCAGAATAAGGAGATACAAGTGTTGCAGGATCAATTAGTAACTTTTGAGAGGAAACTACAGGTCTCATCATATTTCTTTAGTTGTAAATACAGAACTGAAAATGTCTATGAAAATCCCTATCTTCCTGGTTTCATATTTGTTTATTATGATCAGGTGGCTGACTTAACTACTTTTGAGAAAATGAATGAGTTTGAAGAGCAAAAGGAAATTATTATGGAGCTGAAAGGTCGTTTACAAGAAGCTGAACTCAAACTCATCGAAGGAGAAAAACTACGAAGTTTACAAGAAGCTGAACTCAAACTCATCGAAGGAGAAAAACTACGAAAGAAGTTGCACAATACCATACAGGTTAAAACCTGTCATCCCATTTCCCTTGTGAAATGTTGAGCAAGCTTGGCAGATTCTGAAACATTAAATGTTACAGGAACTGAAGGGAAACATCCGCGTATTCTGTAGGGTTAGACCTTTATTATCGGGAGAGAATTCTAGTGAGGAGGCCAAAACTATATCCTACCCTACATCTCTAGAAGCACTTGGTCGTGGCATTGACTTGATGCAAAATGGTATTACAAGTCTTCTGAAAAGAATTCATTATTTGGGAAAGAAAGAGACTGATATGTTATTTTCTCTGGCCAGGGCAAACGCATTGTTTCACATTTGATAAGGTTTTTTTACCAAGCTCATCACAGGAAGATGTTTTTGTAGAGATTTCTCAGCTTGTTCAGAGTGCTCTTGATGGTTACAAGGTACTTCTCTAGTTTAGCTTAGTATCCCTGTTTGCTTATTTCTTCCATTCATTGATTCCTTAATTTACACTAGTAATACCGTCCTACTGATCGATAAAAGAAAGCGAATGATGAATTACTCAATAAAGGGTGATATTACATTTTTTTCAGGTTTGCATTTTCGCATATGGACAGACAGGATCTGGTAAAACATATACAATGATGGGTAGGCCAGGAAACCCGGAGGAAAAAGGACTGATTCCTCGATGTCTTGAGCAAATATTTCAAACGAGGCAGTCTCTTCGATCACAGGGTTGGAAGTATGATTTACAGGTAACAAACCTCTTATTGAATGGATATGCATTTGTAGTATTATTGAATGATTGGTCCATATATGATAGGTCTCTATGTTGGAAATATACAACGAAATGATCCGGGATCTCTTGTCAACAAACAAGGAAGCAATAAGAACAGACAATGGCGTTTCTCCTCAGAAATATGCAATCAAACATGATGCTAGTGGAAACACACATGTTGTGGAACTTACAGTTGTAGATGTTCGAAGCTCGAAACAGGTTTCGTTCCTCTTAGACCACGCAGCTCGAAACAGGCAAGTTTCGTTCCTCTTAGACCACGCAGCTCGAAACAGGCAAGTATCTGTTTTGAAGATTGGCAATGATTAATTCCTCTTTTAGAGAAACCAAAAGGTGCTAATGCATCAAACTGTTTCTAAACAAAATTTCAGGTCAGTAGGGAAGACTACGATGAACGAGCAATCATCAAGAAGCCATTTCGTTTTCACATTAAAGATCTCTGGATATAATGAGGTACTAATCAGGCTTCTTCCGCAGTAACAACATTTGACAAAGTAACCATGTTTTTTTTGGTTTCGTTTCTTACAGAGCACAGAGCAACAAGTGGAAGGTATCTTGAACCTGATTGATCTTGCAGGTAGCGAGCGTTTATCAAAGAGTGGATCAACTGGTGATAGACTGAAAGAAACTCAAGTAATATCTAATAATAATAAAAAAGTTAACAGACACAAAAAATGATTTATTAGGCTTAACGATTATTTTCTTCTTAATGATCAAAGGCAATCAACAAAAGCTTATCGTCTCTAGGGGATGTTATATTCGCCTTAGCGAAGAAAGAAGATCATGTTCCTTTCAGAAACTCAAAGCTCACTTATCTTCTTCAGGTAAACATTTTTATATCATCATTTGAACAGTGGAAAATATTCTGTGTACTGATAAAACTTTGTGGAATTCTATAATCAGCCCTGTTTAGGTGGCGACTCGAAGACGCTAATGTTTGTGAACATTACACCGGAGCCTTCCTCAACGAGTGAGTCACTGTGCTCGCTCAGATTTGCAGCAAGAGTTAATGCTTGTGAGATCGGGACCGCACACCGTCATGTTAACGCCAGGTCAGATTTGCAGCAAGAGTTAATGCTTGTGAGATCGGGACCGCACACCGTCATGTTAACGCCAGGGCCTTGGATTCTCGTTCGAGTCTTGGATAAGAATATCTTCTCGGAAGCCAGACAAATAAGTTATGATTATACTCATATATTGTCACCACTTGATGTTTGTTCTAAATCTGTGTATATAGCTTGTTTTACCCTGTTTTTCAGAAAACAGAAAAAAAGCTTGTATTACCCTTTAAGGGTTTATTATCATCTTTTGTCTTGGATCAGGAGAAGTTGTGTGTTCAAAACATCATAAAGTTATGAGATCTGGAACTAGTATTTAAATTTCTAAACTTCTGTAAACAATGTTGGTAATAATAATAGCTCTATGATTGTGTTAGCCGACCACCTCAAAACTCATCAATAGTTAAAAGAGTTGATAAGATGACATAAAACTAGTTGTGTAGATGTCGATCGTCTTCAAAGTAAAAACACTGTCTGATCAGATTCGCAAATTGATCTTACAATTGATTGTTAGAGGCAGTCGTAGATCAATTTTAATGGTGTTTAATTTGCTCGATGTATGAAATTTGCTCGATGTATGAGTTTTACTGATCAAGTAACACGCAAATGTGTGAATGGGAGATTTTCTGGAAAGCTTAAAAATGTAACAAACTCTTTATTTATGATGAAGGAGTGCTATATTACATTAGCCTCAGACAACTTAAAACTTACATTTTCATAAAACAAACGATGAGTTATGTAGTGTTAACAAGTATCAACAAACAAACTCATACGTTCGAAGGTTTTTTGTTTGGAAACTAGTAGTAAGAAGGGAGGTAAGGGACGGCCTGGAAAGGGCAAACACCAACTTGGGGAATCTTGCAAATGTTAGGCAAATGCTTAGCTGTCTTGTAAAGTTTCCTGGTCTGCATTGGTCCATGCTTTCCCTGGAGTTTAACCGCCCTGGCCGCTTGTCTCAAGGTAGGGCAAACACATTCTGTGTCTTCCTTACGAAGCTCGCTGCAGCACATCTGGAGAAGTTGGGGTCTCTGTGGGTTCTCGATGTCATCTTCTTCTTCGAAATCGAGCTCATCATCGTCGAGGGAGGGACTACCACCACGGCCTCGCCTCAGTTGTTTGCGCATGAATCTCTGACAAGCTATTAGGTGTTGTTCTTGCTGAAACTCCTTCTGACATTTCTGCATTGGGGCCATGGGGTTGGTGGAGTCATCAGATTCTTCATCGAATTCGACGATGGTGCGGTAGATGGAAGCGTTGGTGAGGAGGAAAAAGAGGGCGAGAGTTGCACACACGAGGAAAAGCTTGTTTGCCATATTTTTGCTATATGTTTGATTGTTTTCTGGTTTGAGTGAAGAGTAGAGTGCAGAGGTGGTTGGTATTTATAGTTGAGAAAGGAGAGTTGCATGGTGATCACGTGTAAGGATGCATGTTCGTGAGAGAGGGAGAGATAAGCTATAAGATTGATTGTTGTCGTGATTAGGTGTTGGAAACTCAAATGTGGAGGAGTGACGGTGTTGGAAACTCAAATGTGGAGGAGTGACAAGTTTCCCCGTCTACAATCGTATAGTGTTAAGTGTAACCATATGCATGTATAATGTGTAACTCATCTTCTGACATGTCAATTATTTTGAAATGAAGGTTTAAAAACTGTATTTTCCGAAAAGACAAACCCTTTCTNNAAAAAAAATTTGTGCTATTGAGTGTAATTTTGGGATGTTTGTGCTATTGAGTGTAATTCTTTTTTTTGTTGTGCTACTAGGTGTAATTTATTCTTCTTCATATGGAAATATATGTTTCTGGAGGTTAAAACGGTAATATTTAAGGCTTTAGGATCTTGAACAATTCGTACTCCACTAACTAGTAGTTTATCATACACACGTCACAATTTATTGGGTACAGGTAAGGTTTTATTAGTAACGATGGATTCCCAATTTAACATCAATTGTGTAACTAGTAAGCCATTCTTTTTTGAAAAAATGTCGGTTATACCAATTATGAGTTTTGATAGAGTAACTAGTAAGCCATTCTTTTTTGAAAAAATGTCGGTTATACCAATTATGAGTTTTGATAGAATTATAAAAATTTAACTCAAGATTAATTGATGATTAAAAAGGTTATGGTTATACCAATTATGAGTTTTGATAGAATTATAAAAATTTAACTCAAGATTAATTGATGATTAAAAAGGGTTATTTCTAAAAATGTCATTTTACTATTCATTTCTTTTTTCAAAAGTACCTCTTTTATAAAATTCATTTCAAAATCTACCTTTTTAATGCTGACTGGACAAATGGCAAATGACAATATAGCCCCCAAGTAGAAAATCCGTCCAGTGCTGATGTGGTACTAGTAATCTGTTAACTTGTATATTGTTAATTACCAAAATATTCGAAAATTTCAAAATTTCAAAATTTCAAAAAATTCAAAAAAATACGGAAATTTCGAAACAAAATTTCAAAAAATTCAAAAAAATACGGAAATTTCGAAAATTTCAATTTTTTTTTGAAATGTCAAAAATTTCAAAAGTTTTCGATAATCTTTCCGTACGATTAGTAATTTGAATACCAGTCGCGCCTCTTTGTTCACGGATTGGGCATGAAACATGAAATTTCAAAAAATTCGAAATTTTAAAATTTCAAAAAGCAAAAGTTTTCGGTAATCTTTCTGTATGGCTGGTAATTTGAATACGAGTTGCACTCTCTTTGTTCACGGATTGGGCGAAAAATTCCAAAAAAGTTAAAATTTCAAAATTTCAAAATCGTATTGGTTGGTAAACCAAATACCAGTCGACATAATCAGATAACCACGAATGCGTGGGGGACAAAGGCAAAATCGGCAAACCATGGGACAAAAGGATGATGTCATATACCCTTATTTTTTGTTGACTTTTCAACGAGGATACTTTTGTTAATACCCTTTTTCTGAAGGGTAGAATCTGTAATAAATTCTTTAAAAAAATTGAACCATATATGAAAGAAGAGGGAGCCAAAGGAGAAGAAGAAAGAGGGACAAGAAGGAGACAGGAAGAAGAAGAAGAAGAAAAGGAACAGAGAAAATAATAAAAGAAGAAAAGAAGAGCAAGAAGGAAGAAGATATAATATGAAAACGAAGAATCAATTAAATAAATATGAAGATTAGAAGATGAAGATGAAGACGATGAAGATTTGATTTTTGTTATGATTCTTTTTTTGTTTTATTTTCTTTTTCCTATTTAATTATCAACTAAAAGTAAAGAAAAAAAATTTAAACTGGATAATTATTGTGAAACCAAAACCATTTCCAAAAAGGTTATTTCAAAATCAGAAAAACCAAAAACCGAACCAATCCAATCAAAAAAATTTACAAAAATGGTTGAAACTCTTTATTAGAAAATTGGTGAGAAAAAAGTTTGGTGGAAAATTGGTGGCAACAACAGTGCTAAAAACGGGCTTATAATGTAGTGCGAAATTTTCTACCACGAGCGATTTCCAACCATTTTCGGTCCACTACAAAATTGAGTGAGAAAATGGTCACAAATTTACTTTTCCAACTAATTTTCCACTATTTACATAGTAGATATTAAGTGTTTTTCTTGTAGTGATAAACATATACTAACTATAATGATAAGGGCAAAGAGGAAAATGTGCATGATCTAACTGTGGGTAAAAGTGTGATGATAGATTGCTATTATTATTCGAAATTGAATAATTTGTATGCTTAGTTTGCTTTACTATTTCCGCTAATATTGCATAAATAACTAAGTATACTGAAAAACATTGCAGTTAGTCTATTAGTATGAAAATAGACGAGAGAACCTCGAATGAGCGGGGTAGGGTGTGACAAAATGCATCATTTGTCATTTAAAAGCTGGGTTCTTGTTCTCCTTTTGAATCATTGGTTCCCTTTTCTATTTCTTGGATAAAAGTCCTAATAAATAAATAAAACAAAACAAAAATACCCTGAAAACACCGAAAAGCAGGGTGAAAAAACGGTAAAAATATCAGCATATCACTACCCCTATTTCTTTACGGTTTGGCATTAGCTAAGGCCTTGGTCTCATTGGCAAAACAATTACTCTCGACTGACAGTTTACTATGAGATGTTACCATTATCCGTTTGCTGTTACAAACTACCGCATATCTGGAGGGGAAAACGATAGATTTCATCTTAAACGTTCAAAGTCTGCCGCTTGTACAACCAACAATTCAACATTATTGCCCACACATGGAACTGTGTCTTCAAAATCGTAATAGACCAGCAGATCTCTCTCCACTCCTCTACATCTGGCGTAATAGACCAGCAGATCTCTCTCCACTCCTCTACATCTGGCTCAAAAGCCGTTCACCATGACTTGTTACAATTAATATATGTCAATATATTTAGACATTCTCTTGTAATTCCTAAGCTATTACTTCATTTTTATGTAGATTTACTTTAATATAGAAATATTTTCATAAATTTTAATAAATCAGGTAGAGATAATGATTTTTTTTAATATATATATATATATATATATTGTAAGAATTTTAGATAAATTTATTGTATATTTATAAACACATTTTTTTGTAATTATAGATTACTCTAAATTTAAATATTCTTATTAAAAAAAGAATAATTCAAATCGAAACTTCCCAAATGTTAAATAGGATACAACTATGGAATTTAAAAAACAAAAAAATCCTCTATATAATTGAGAACAAAACGGATGATTTGTTATCGCTAAAATTATTCATGAAAAACATAAATCATTCGCTTGTAGAGATGCAGCTACAGTTACATCAGCTAATTATAACAAACTCTTCATTTAGTATGGAGTGCTGTATTACATTAGCCTCAAAACAACTTTTTTTAAAAAAAAAAAACAAAACGATGAGTTTTGTGTGGTGTTAGAGCATCTACATCGGCGGTATCAATAGAGATCCTTAAAAAAAAAAAAAAAACTTAAAAGTAAGAAAGATA
>CM071720.1:2949112-2960583 GCA_036630335.1 Physaria fendleri | reverse complement strand
CTTCATTGCCTAAGGATTGGGTTACTGATTCTTCCTAATTCGTTTTATAGGTTAAGAACAGAGTTGAGCTCTGTTATTTGTAATGCACAAGTTCTTTAACTCCTGCAACTATGTATGATGTTCTCTAGCAATGGAGAAGCATTTTCTGGTCACAAAGACACCAAAAGATACAAGTATGTTTAAGTCATGTCTCAAAGTGATTTGGGAATACAACAGAGATTGTCATCTTAGTGTCTATAAATTATTTCTATTAATTCCAAAAACATGGGAACAAATGATACAGAGACATGAAATCAGAGGTGATGCCAAAAAAGGAGATTTTTGTTGGTAGATGTCTCAGAAGTTGAAACCAAACGCGCACGGCTTCCGAGGTTCAAGCTTCTCATGCTTTATGGTGCGAGAAACAAGACCTGTTTTCATGCTAAATGCCTGCAATGTCAGGAGAGAGGAATGTACATAAGCTGTGAGCTCAATAGCTTCAAATGCTTCTCAGAAATAGCGTAAGATTAATAATGAATACTCTTATATTGAAGTATCAACTCTATAAGCATCATTGATACAAGATACAGATAACTACAATCAGTTCATCAGGCAAACTAAAGACTTGCATCTCGAAACGACTCAATTTATAGGGAAGATAAAGAAGATGATTTAAAGTATCTCTACCCGAGCTAAATGCACAACGCATTGCTGATAATCTTTTCATGAACAAAGTATGGGAAACCATGGATCTCATTTCAAGAAGAAGCTAAAAAGCATATCTTATCCTAACACTCGTTCCATAGAAACCAGCAATGAAACAATAAGACCAAGCTTTCAAAGCCAAACAGTTACGAGTTACTACAATGCAAGGTTTATTGCAAAGCAGAACTTAACAACCTAAAGGTATGCACAAAGATCATCCAGTTATTTACCTCTGGAAAAGCTCCGAAAAGTACCGTGTACCATTGTATATAACGAACCACATCAAGACCACCACCAAAGAATCTGACAAGAATTGAGGAAAGACAAAGAAGAACCAAAGAAGATGACCAAAGAAGATGACAAGAATTGAGGAAAGACAAAGAAGAACCAAAGAAGATGCAAACAGAGATCTCATGTCCTTATGTACAAAAATGTAACATTTCCATCAATACAGTACCAGCATATATAACATACAATTCAAAAACTAAAACTTGCAAATCTCAATTCAATCAGAATATCAGATCGATTAAGAGAACGAACAAAGCAGTAAAGACAGAGAGTAAAAAAAGGATACTGAAGAGGTATCGTTCCCACCAATCAAGCATGTAAAGCCCGAAGGTAACATTATAAAGGTAGATTTTGCGTTGAACCCAGTTCATATCTGATCGGATCCTACAGTAAGAAGCAGGAAACTAATAGAGATGAGATTACAGATACCTGATCCAAAGATTCAAAAATTACCAGGTAAACCAGACAGAGAACAGGATTACAAAAGATCAGGAGATTCTCGATCTATGAAATGGTGATATCTAACTTCAGATTTCGAAGTGTGGAAGAGAAAAATCAAATTTTTTGGACGGAGACATCATAGCTGGAAAAGTCTGTGACGGTCTAATCCAATTCTCAATTCATTTTCATACCGTTTGGTTTAGCTAACCGGGTTTACATCTGTATGGAAGGTACTGTTTTCTTCAATCCGTACGTGTTGTTTTGTAATGAAAGATGGGATTTGGGTTGATGTCAATTTGAACTTTTTTGGCTGATGTTATTGTTGTTGGTCCAGCAAACAGTAATAGGTTGAGACTACTGAGATTATCTGAAGCTGCAGAGAATCTAAGGAAACAAGCAGCTTTGAATGTTCAAACAGGGAAAGAAAATGATGCAAGAGAGTTACTTCTTCAGAAGAAAAAAGTTATGCAAGCTTTAGACAAAGCCAAAGCTCGTATCGAATTGCTCGATTCACTTTCTTCGAAACTTAACGAGGTAGAAACACACAAGAACTTGGTCCTAGTTATAACTTGGTTAAGATTCTTGTAGTTTTGGTTGTTCTTTTGTTTCCAATTGGTTAGACAAGGCAAAAGCTCGTATTGAGTTATTCGATACACTCTCTTCGAAACTTAAGGTAGAAAACACACGATAACTTGTTATCTTAGAGTCCTAGTTATAACTTGGTTAAGATTCTTTTAGGTTTGGTTGTTCTTTTGTTTCCAGTTTTCGGAGAAATCTATCTAGCCATGTCTTAAGAAGCTTGGTTTGGTTTCAGGCAATATCTGTAAAGGAAACACAGCTAATAGAGAATATATCTTTAGATCTCAAAGAGGATGGGGAAAATACTTCGAGCGCAATCCACATTGTATCTCCAACACCTAAATCTACTCAAGACGGCCTCGAAAATGACCACACTCACTTGGATTCAGAGGATTTCCAAGAACTTCTCGAGACCGATAATCATGAACTAGAAGATGTTTTAGCTGGTAGTATCCTTGCAGAAGTGTCTTCTTATGAATCTTTCTTGGAAAATTTAGACCAAAAACTAAGCAAGATTGAAGCTGAACTAGTTACTGTTGTTAATGTTGCATCCTTGGTGCTTAATCATGAAGATAAACCCAAGAATCTAAAGCTTCAGCAGACTTCAGAGATTCTTGAGGAGATTCGTTTAATCATGAAGATAAACCCAAGAATCTAAAGCTTCAGCAGACTTCAGAGATTCTTGAGGAGATTCGTAGCGTTAGAGAAAGGTAATAATGCAGTCAAAACATCTCTAAGTTTTGTTTCTACTCACTTCAGCATTACTTAGTCTATTAAGTTTTGTTTTGTAGAATTTCAACTATCATCTGCAAAGAAGTTAACATCAGTTAGTGCTTCAAGTATTACTAAGTTCATATCAAAGAACTAAGCTTCAATTTCAGTGAAGACAATGAAGCAGAACAAGCAGTGAAACTTGAGGAATGAAACCATTCTTGGTTATGAAAAATTAAGGGTTACTAGATGTATAATAATATACACTCAATTTTAATTCACTCAATTTTTTTTTTTACCAAATCAATCCAAAAATTAATTATTTATTTAATCATTCTGATGCAGGTATATGGTATATAGTCTCTGTCTTGGAATAAATTCCAAATTACATCCCAATATTTTTACAATAGAAAATAAGGGTGGTTTTGACCCAGAAAAGTAAAAAAGATGACTTAACATTATTATTATTATTATTTTTTTTTGTCAGGAATGACTTAACATTATTATACCTTAAAAAAGTCAGACAAAAACAAAATAATAATGATAAAATTTGAATATAAAACGTGATAAAATGTACTGGAGTATATGAGTCACCTATTTTTAATTCTATTCGTTTATTTTTCTAGGGTTGACACCGATTTTACACCCACGAAATTTCAATATCAGAATTTTTACACACGGAAAATTAATCTCTGCGAAAATCCACACAGATCTGAAATTGAGAGCATCCGTACACACAGATCTGAAATTGAAAGCCCGTACCCACAAATCTGAAATTAAAAGCTTGATCACACATGTCTTTAAGTTTATTGTATACCGATCGTGGGTATGGATGCTTTCAATTTCAGATCTGTGTGTAAGGATGTTTTCAATTTCAGATCTGTGTGTAAAGATGCTTTCAATTTGAGATCTGTGTGTAAGGATGCTCTCAATTTCAGGTATGTGTGGATTTTCGTAGCGACTAATTTTCCGTGTGTATAAATTCTGATATGAAAGTTCGTGGGTGTAAAACTAATTTTCCGTGTGTATAAATTCTGATATGAAAGTTCGTGGGTGTAAAGTCGCAGTCAACCCATTTTTCTATGATAATCTTCTGTTGTCTTGTTTGTTTAGTCCTTTTTTTAATTGTTTAGCACGTGGTTTGGTGCATAAAACCAAACTTGATTAAGACATGTTACTTCTGTCTAAAATTTTTAAAAGACTTTTCTCGTTGACTTTTGGAAAAGTTGGTATTAAAGATCCAATGAAAATGGCATTCTTCATCTAAACAGATAAAAACAATGGAGTCATCTTCATCATCATCACTTGATCGTTCAACTCAACTAAAAGCTTTCGACGACACAAAAGCCGGCGTAAAAGGCCTCGTCGACGCCGGAATCTCGGAGATTCCACCAATATTTCATACCTCTCCGGTTACTTTATCAAGTCCAAAACCACCTTCCTCCTCATACTTCACCATCCCCACTATTGATCTCCATGGAGGTAGTATTTGTTGTTTTCACTGTTTCGTAATACTAAATGTTTTAGTTTTCAATTTTCACAACTATTTCGTACTAAATGTTTTTATTTTCAAATTTTACAATCTTCACAACTCATAGTTGTGAGCATAAATCACAAAAGGATTTAATCTCAATGAGTATAAAACCAAAAACTTATTTTTAACCTCGAATATGAGCAGAAATTCACAAAAGATTTAGTCTCAAAGAGTAGACCAAAAAATGTTTTAATCTCAAAAACGATGTAGAAAACAAAATGTTTTAATCGTCAAAATTTGAATTAGAAACAAGAAAAAAAATAAATATAAAAGATAGTTTCTTTAAGATTGTTATTTCCACTATTTCGTAAGTTAATCGATAGTATTGAATTACGAAAAAGTGGAAACAACGGTATTAGAGTGACGAATAAGTTAAACCACTCGAGTCTTCTCACCTATATTACGTTTTAGCTCCTGTAGTTTAAGAACAGTTAGTTTTGCATATCTATGTAACGCTTTTTATCTTAAATCAATGAAATAATATTTTTCATTCACGTTTCAATAGGTGGTACCACCACAGACTCGATCACACGACAAAAGTTGGTGGAAAAGATCGGAAACGCGATGGAGAAATGGGGATTTTTTCAGGTGATTAATCATGGAATACCTATTGAGGTTTTGGAGAAGATGAAAGAAGGAGTTCGTGAGTTTCATGAACAAGATACAGAAGTTAAGAAAGGGTTTTATTCTCGTGATCCAGCAAGTAAGATGGTGTATAGTAGTAACTTTGATTTGTTTAGTTCAAAGGCTGCAAATTGGAGAGATACTCTTGGTTGTTATACTTCACCGGAGCCTCCGAGATCAGAGGAGTTACCTGCTGTTTGTGGGTAAGACTTCAACTTTTGTTAAGTAATCACGTACTAGTTTGTGACCCGGTGACAAAGATCAAAGAGACCAGCTTAACTAGGCTTCGATATTCGTGTTTTCTGATGGGTTTGGGTCGGTTTTTTAAGTTTTCGGATTTTTTTGATTTCTTAGGTATTCATTTAGGAACCGAAAGAATTTCGGTTTGGTTCCATCTTAGTTCGCTTCGATTCGGGTATGATGTTTGATACCCGAAATTATTCAAAAAATTTGGTTTAAAATGATCACTTGAGTAATCAAACTACCTGAATAAAAATAAAATTAATCGGTTTTATTCAAATGTTTTATTTACCTTTAACCACGGTTATTCATTTTAATCATATCTAAAAATACATTAAAATTGTAACCAAATGTTACCAAAATACTTAAAAATCTAGTATAATATATTTATTATTATAACTAAACATAACCAAAATATCCAAAAATATTAGTTAATTGAAAACTTCGAGTACAGTCGGGTTTAGATTTTCAATTCAGTTCAGGATTGATTCCGATTTTTTGGTTCTAATTTAAGAACCATTCGACTACGGTTTCTATCTTTTCGGTTCGGTTTGATTTGTTTTTTTTGGTTCTAATTTTTTATTTTTTGGTTCTAATTTAAGAACCATTCGACTACGGTTTCTATCTTTTCGGTTCGGTTTGATTTGTTTTTTGGGTTCTAAATTTTTACTCATGCCTAGTTTAAGATCTCTATTATGTTTGGTCTATAGTATTTTATAACATTACATGAAGTGTCTCTCATGGTTTTTGTTGGGAAAATTTTATCAGGGAGATGATGATTGAGTACTCAAAGGAAGTAATGAAACTAGGCAAATTACTCTTTGAGCTACTCTCAGAAGCACTAGGGTTAAACACTAATCACCTCAAGGACATGGATTGCACCAACTCTTTGTTGTTACTCGGCCATTATTACCCACCATGTCCTCAGCCTGACCTTACTTTAGGTTTAACCAAACATTCAGACAACTCTTTTCTCACTGTTGTTCTTCAAGACCATATACCTTACTTTAGGTTTAACCAAACATTCAGACAACTCTTTTCTCACTGTTGTTCTTCAAGACCATATTGGAGGTCTTCAGGTTCTTCATGACCATTACTGGGTTGATGTTCCTCCTGTTCCTGGTGCTCTTGTTGTTAATGCTGGAGATCTTCTTCAGGTTAAGTAACTATAATCTTTTTTTTGGTTGTTTAATAGGAAAATGATCATAAAAACCGTGAATTTGTGCAAATGCTGGCAAACCCGTAAATTTGGCCCGAACCCATTCCCGAGTAATAAAAATTAAAAATGTCGCCATTCCCGAGTAATAAAAATTAAAAATGTCGGGTTTGTGGATTTTTGTATTACAGACTTGCGGTATTACGGGTTTGCAGATATCCGTCTGTAATTTGTGAAGCGGATACAGACTTAGTTTTTTTCTAAAATAATTATGCAGGGCGGGGCAAGACGGATTTTTTTTTTCTTTTGTAAAAACCCGCATACTTTAATACGAGGCGGGACACGGCTGGCCAACCCGAAACCCAACCTAGCTTTAAATCATGTATTTTCATATAAATGTTACTTTAATCGCAAATTTTTTTAATTTTTTACAGTAAAAATTCACATTTAAAATAATATTTCTATAAAAATACGTGATTTTCAAAAAATAATTAAAAAATTGGATCCTAAATTACGTTTTTACACAAGTTCAATATTTTTTCCTGATCATTTTCGCATTGTTTAATCAATGGACTCAAATCAAAGACATGTTGTTGTGCAGCTTATAACAAACGACAAGTTCATAAGTGTGGAGCATAGAGTTTTGGCTAATAAAGATGGACCAAGAATCTCTGTAGCTTGTTTCTTCAGTTCGTATTTGATGGCTAATCCTCGAGTTTATGGACCTATCAAGGAGCTTTTGTCTGAACAAAACCCCCCTAAGTATAGAGACACTACTATTACAGACTATGCAAATTTCTACAGATCTAAAGGCTTTGATGGTACTCCTGGATTACTCTATCTCAAGATTTGAAAAATGTCATTTAGTTTTGTCTAATAAAAGATGTTTGAGACTTTGTTTGTCTATGTAACTTTGTCTTGTTTAATACTAATGTGTTAAAAAGGTTTTTGAACTTTGGTGATAAGACAAGTGTTAAAACCACTGTGGTCGGAATGTCACAATCTGTTGTTGTTTTTTCCATCAAACCTTATCTTTGGTCAATGGCTTAGTTGTAACAAAAGTACCAATTTTCGAAAACCCAATCGAAAGTTTCAATTTTTTTGTTGGTGGGTTATTGTGATTCTACCTGATCGAACAATAACGATGTTTGATCGTGCAAGTGAGCTTAAAGCTTTCGACGAGACAAAGACAGGTGTTAAAGGACTCGTTGATACTGGAATTTCCCAAATTCCACAAAGCTTTCGACGAGACAAAGACAGGTGTTAAAGGACTCGTTGATACTGGAATTTCCCAAATTCCACAAATTTTCCATCACCCATCTGTTAAATCATCAAACCCTCAAGCATCAACCTTGTTAAATCTCACGACGATCCCAACGATTGATCTTGAAGGAAGAGTTTTTGATGACGTGATTAAGCGCAAGAACGTGATTCAAAGGGTGAAAGAAGCAGGAGAGAAATGGGGTTTCTTTCAAGTGATTAACCATGGAGTTTCACTCGATCTTCTTGAGAAGATGAAAGATAGAGTTCATAGGTTTAACGAGCAATCTCCACAAGTGAGGAAAGAGTTCTATACTCGCGATTTGAGCAAAAAGTTTATATATTTAAGTAATTTCGATCTCTATCGTTCTCCATCTGCAAATTGGAGAGACACTTTTGCTTGTACCATGGCTCCAGATCCTCCAAAACCAGATGATCTTCCAGAGATTTGTAGGTATGAGTTATGACTCCATTGCTTCATGTGTAAACTCTTTTCTTATGGTGAATCACTTCAATTGTTTCAGGGATGTTATGTTTGAATACTCAAAGCAAGTGATGAATTTGGGTAAATTTCTCTTTGAGCTTTTATCAGAAGCTTTAGGATTGGAACCTAATCACCTCAATGATATGGAATGCACTAAGGGTTTACTCATGCTCTCCCATTACTATCCACCATGTCCAGAGCCTGATCTGACTCTAGGAACAAGTCCGCACTCCGACAACGATTTTATTACCATCCTCCTCCCTGATCAGATTGAAGGGCTTCAGGTTTATCGTGAAGGGTATTGGTTCGATGTCCCTCATGTTCCCGGTGCTCTCATCATCAATATCGGAGATCTTTTGCAGGCAAGTTTGATCCTTATTGTAGCATGTTTGTTCAGTTATAATGCTAGATTTGCTCAAGAGATATTCATATTGGTTCAAAGGTGGTTTTATGGTTTTGATGCAGCTTATGACAAACGACAAGTTCATCAGTTTGGAGCATAGAGTATTGGCGAATAGAGCAACAAGAGCTCGAGTCTCTGTCGCATGTTTCTTTCACCACCGGCGTAAGACCGAGTCCTAGAATGTATGGACCAATTAAAGAGCTTGTGTCTGATGAAAACCCTCCGAAGTACAGAGAGACAACTGTTAGAGACTACGCTACTTATTACAATGCCAAAGGACTTGATGGGACCTCTGCTTTGCTCCATTTTAAAATATGAACAAAGCTCCTTAAAAGCCAAAACCAAGAGTGTTAATTTGCTCATGAGTCATGAGTCATATGTAAGTAATACTCTTCTGTACACTTGGTCTAATAAAGATGTTTGAGACTTTCATTGCCTATGAAGTTACGTCTTGTTTAAGAAGATTTGTGTTAAAACCATTGGCCACGAATGTCTTTTTGAATTACTTATCTTGTCTGGCCTAGTCAAAAGTGGTTGTTTTTTTCTATCAACATTATCTATGAATCAATGGTTGTGCTGTAGCAACTGGTCCTACCATTGGACTTGAGAAACACAATTCATTCTTTTCTTTCTTATGTGTTTTTATCTTATATGTGATTGTACAGAGAAACAAAAACTATGGAGACGATGGAGATTGATTCATCATACGATCGTGCTAGTGAGCTTAAAGCTTTTGATGAGACGAAGACTGGTGTTAGAGGACTTGTTGAAGCCGGAATCTCACAGATTCCACGCATCTTCCATCATTCATCTATCAAACTAGCAAACGCTAAACCACTTTCCTCGGACTTGCTACATCTCAAGACTATCCCAACGATTGATCTCGAAGGACGGGTTTTAGAGGACATGGTTAAGCGTAAAAACGTGATTCAAAGGATGAAAGAAGCAGCCGAGAAATGGGGTTTCTTTCAGGTGATTAACCATGGAGTTTCCCTAGATCTTCTTGAGAAGATGAAAGATGGAGTTCGTGGGTTTCACGAGCAATCTCCAGACGTGAGGAAAGAGTTCTACAGTCGTGATTTCAGCAAGAAGCTTCAGTATTCAAGTAATTTCGATCTTTACAGTTCTCCAGCTGCTAATTGGAGAGATACAGTTGCTTGTATCATGGCTCCAGATCCTCCAAAACCACAAGATCTTCCAGAGATTTTCAGGTAATGACTCCATTGATATAACCACATGTTTTGATGTGTAATCTCTATTCATATGATGGAAATTGTTTCCAGGGATGTAATGATAGAATACTCAAAGCAAGTGAAGAATTTGGGTGACTTTCTCTTCACTCTTTTATCAGAAGCTCTCGGATTGAACCCTAATCACCTCAATGACATGGAATGCTCCAAGGGCTTATTAATGCTCTCTCATTACTATCCACCATGTCCAGAGCCTGACCTAACTTTAGGCACAAGTCAGCACACAGACAGCTCTTTTCTTACAGTCCTTTTAACAGATCAGATAGAAGGACTTCAGGTTCTTCGTGAAGGATATTGGTTCGATGTTCCTTATGTTCCTGGTGCTTTAATCATCAACATCGGAGATCTTTTACAGGCAAGTTTGATCCCATATTATATCATGTTTGTTCAGTTTTGGATTGATTTGCTCAAAGGTGGTTTTCTTGGTTTTGATTCAGCTTATAACAAATGACAAGTTCATGAGTTTGGAGCATAGAGTATTGGCGAATAGAGCTACAAAAGCTCGAGTCTCTGTAGCATGTTTCTTCACTACTTCCATGAGACCAAATCCTAAAGTTTACGGACCTATCAAAGAGCTTGTGTCTGAAGAAAACCCTCCTAAGTATAGAGAGACTACTATTAGAGATTACACTGCTCACTTCAATGCTAAAGGACTTGATGGAACCTCTGCTTTGCTCCATTTTAAAATATGATGTTATATGTTTGTCTCTGTAACTAAACCATTAAAAAGTATCGAAACTCTGCAAGATTTACAGAAGTATATACTGTTCTGCCTTAAAGCCAAGTGTCTTTTCCAAACTCACTTTCTGATTCTGCCACGTGACACATTACAGACCCTCAACAAGACAAACAACCTTATCTAAACATCAAAATCCTCCAAAATCCAAAACCAACCAATCAGCTTCACTTTTCATTTCACCTCCATACCTTAACACATTCCACCCTCCAAAATCCAAAACCAACCAATCAGCTTCACTTTTCATTTCACCTCCATACCTTAACACATTCCACAAACCACAAAGAAACACAGAGAGAAACAATGGCGTACACCGCTTGTTTCTTACACCAAAGCGCATTAGCTTCGTCAGCTACAAGATCATCATCATCCTCCTCTTCTCAGCGTCAAGTTTCACTCCCCAAACCTATTCAAATCGTCTGCAAAGCCTATCAGCCTCATCAAGACAATAACTCTTTCATCTCCCGTCGTCTAGCTCTCACTCTTCTCGTTGGCGCCGCCGCTGTTGGTTCCAAAATATCTCCCGCTGATGCCGCCTACGGTGACGCAGGTAATAATAACTGTTTGGAATATTTACTTGAATCATTTCAGTTTCAGACCAATCAAGAATCTTGAAACCATACTATTTTGTTTTGTCCTTTTTTTTTGGTTTTGTTGCAGCAAATGTGTTTGGGAAGCCAAAGACAAACACAGACTTTATGACATACAATGGAGATGGCTTCAAAATTGAAATACCATCAAAATGGAACCCAAGTAAAGAGGTAGAGTATCCAGGACAAGTACTTAGGTATGAAGACAACTTTGATGCTACTAGTAATCTCAATGTCATGGTCACTCCTACTGACAAAAAATCCATCACTGATTATGGTTCTCCTGAAGAGTTCTTGTTGTTAGGGTACGTGGAGCATGGAACAATGCAGAACAAAGAATCGAGGACAAGATCAACGCATTAAGAGGATTTCTCGGATCCGCCACCTACTGCTAGACAGGCGGAGTATCTTCATACCGCAATCAGCGAGTCTGATTCGAGTAGGCGAGATGTTTGGAAGCAGCACCGTGATGCATTGCTGGAGCAGGCTGA
>CM071720.1:2907809-2930722 GCA_036630335.1 Physaria fendleri | reverse complement strand
ATACTTCTTCTTTCCAAAGCAAAGCCAAGCCACCACTCAATCCTTGTGGCTCCACTGTGCATAAATCATAAAACCCAATATCTTCACATAGCTTCTCCATATAAGCACGTTTCTGTTTGGTCTCACTTAGGAATAATACCTGAGGATGATACTGACCAAGTATATCCTTTAGGTGTCGAACTGCCAGGTTATTCCCTGTCCCTTAGTAGTTCCAACAGGCCGTAATCATATCGACCCATGCGGTTTAAGGACCGCTAACCTATCCTTCATTGATGTTTTCAGCTGTACTGGAGTTTCTGGTTCTTGTTCGGCAAACTCATTTTACGTGTCTCTGTTTTGGTCCTGCGTAGTTCTGGTTCCTTTCCTTGCAGCGTTTCGTTCTGCGCTAGGCCTATGCTTCCTTTTTGCCGGTACTCGTCTTTTCCATGTTGAAGTGAACCGGAACTGTGAGCTTGGGCCAGCAATTCCTTTATCCGCAGGAGAAACTCTGATCCCAGAGTTTAGAAGTTTCTCACCTTGTCCCAGATTTCTCTGATCCCAGAGTTTAGAAGTTTCTCACCTTGTCCCAGATTTGGTGAAGTAACTTTTTTCCTAGAGCTAAGTATCATCTCGCCTTCTTCGAAATCAGATATTTGCTGAGTCAGATTTTGAGTCTTAGAAGAAGATCCGAGTGCTCTGTTTCGTCCCTCTTCCTTGTCACCAGTTCCAAAATTTGGTGAGATAACCTGTTTTCCAGAGCTTAGTACCATTCTTCCCTCTTCTAAATCATTCTTTTGCAGTCTTTGACCAAAAACCAGAGAAGAAGAACCAGATGCTCTGTTTGGGCTGTTATAGGAAACCTCCATGTTATCTTCGTGAACTGTTGTTTCCTTGAGACGCCATTCCTGATGCACCTGTTTGTCTTTGCGCATTCTATTGAAGGCCGTGGATGGTTCTTTTGTGGTTTGCTGTCGGGCTGGTCTGCCTCGACGCCTTACCGGTGCATTAGCCTGCGAGTCCTTCATTTGAGGTTTCGTCACCGTTGGTTTTTTGCTTCGAACCTGATTAGACGGCTCTGTGCTTCCCATCTCAAAGTTCTGTGCTGCAAGGAAACCATCATTCTTCTGTTTATATGGACATTTGTATATGTTATGCGTTATACGTTTGCAGCCATGACAGAAGTTGGAGATCTTCTCATATAAAAAGTCCCATGACAGAAGTTGGAGATCTTCTCATATAAAAAGTCGACTGTGAATGAATCTCCTTTTGGTGTTTTAAAGGGAAGCCTGAACTGAAGTGGTTCATCTGTTGGTATCCAAATCTGTGCACGGACATGTTCTTTGGATTTGGAGTTTTTGCCATGTAAGATTACTTTCGTCACATGACCAACTGCTTTGGCTACACCTCTAACAATGTCCTCATGAATCCTGTGTGATGGTATCCTCTTATTTGAACCCATACTAGAATCCTTGCTAAATAGTCCTCCGTGGGTTCAGGCATCCATCTCTCTCCGGTTACAATCCACCCATTAACATGCCATTGGCTTTTTGCCAATGTTTTTTCCAGCAGCTCAACAGAGGGAAAGGTAAATTGCACCCTGTCTTTTCCAATCTGTGTTCCTTCCATGTTGCTCTCCAGTTCCAAAATCTTTGGTAAAGCATCGATAAGTCCATCAGGCGTGATGCTGTTAATGTTGAGTATGCGAACGATCATCGATTTCGAATGCTCAGCTATTAAAGCGGAGTCATCAAAATCTGGTAAGAGAATAGCATCTTCCATACGCACTGCTTCTTTCTCTCGGAATTGTTTGATCACCTCCTCTTCTCTGTATCGATTTGTTCTTGCCATGTTGAAAAATTCCAAAAGCCGACGATATCACTCAAGGTTGAGACAATAATCCCTACCAAGTGAATTCCGATTTTTATTCCAATGATAAGCCAAAAGTAAAGATCCAATGATTAGACAAAGAGAAAAGAAGTCAACATCGTGAGAATCTGTGTCAGAAACCTCGTTGTCTTGTTTTCTCCTTTTTTCAGAAACCTCGTTGTCTTGTTTTCTCCTTTTTTGTCTCCATGGCGGCTAGGGCTCCGCTTTTTTGTCAACAAAAGTTTTATCTAGTACTTGAACTTTATTAATCATTGCAATTTTCTCCCGCATATCGGTTATTTTGGTACCCGATTTTACACTGATTTAAACATTGATTATCGTAACGGTTTTATGAATAGGTTTTATAAGCAAGTGTATGAAAAAGATTAGCATTTTTACCGATGATAATATGATAAATCAATGTTAAATCGATTGAAAACCTAAAATACTAATTTTCTTATCAATAAAATTTATTCGGATGAATATTTACTATGATTAGTCAAGTTCGTGTACTAAATTGGGTAGAACTTTTATTTATGCAGCGTAGTAAAAAGTCTAAAATTGGGAAGAAATAGGTTGTTTGGAAGTAGGAAAATACAAAATTGATCTTTGATTTATCAATTTGCTTTTTTCAGAATACATTAAAAAATTAAGGAGTTTTCAACTGGTATGTTTAGTATGACTCTTTGATCACAAAATCTACCAGAACCTGTAAGTGTGAAAGAATTTTTCTTTTTGTAGAGATACATAAACCCGTAGAGCTTATGAGAAGAGATATATTTTCAGAAGTTGTACGACGTATCGATCATAACTTCTGGTTATCTAAAAAACCCTAATGAGAGAAAAACATTGTAGGTTACAATAATGGACTAGACTCGGTCTACTAATTTCATAATTCCACTTTCAGCCCATCAGCCCACCATATTCATGCTGATCTTGGGCCTGAACTTTCCCATTCCAAACAATTTCTTAGCCCATTGAATGTTTCCTTATCAAACCCAAAAACAAATGTCCTTAAAAGAGTTGAGTATGTTCGTTACAAAATCTCTTCCAATTCAAGACTTTTGTCCAAAAAAGAAGATGAGATTTAATCTTAAATTCATAATGCTACAAGAAAAATTTGACAATGTTTTTGTACAAAATATGAATATACTTAAAAAAAAAGTTTAGAGAGAATGAGTTAAAACAATGAATCTTGATCCCAAGACCTCACCAGAATTCAAAAACAATAAACAGCAGTTTCCTCTCTTCTACGACACTTAAGAATACATGATCTGTCATAGAGATTAGATAGGTACTTTCTTCCCGACCAATAAAAAAAAAAAAGATTAGATAGGTACTTAAGATATGGTACCATTGATACACATATCTTTTATACCGATATTGTTGATCTGTTCAAAATTCATTTGTACAATAACCAAAAAAACAAAGTATCAAAAACAATGCTGGCATTGACTTTCATTTTTAACATCATGGTGTTTGTATTAACTTATGATTTCCTTTTAAACATTGATTATCGTAACGGTTTTATGAATAGGTTTTATAAGCAAGTGTATGAAAAAGATTAGCATTTTTACCGATGATAATATGATAAATCAATGTTAAATCGATTGAAAACCTAAAATACTAATTTTCTTATCAATAAAATTTATTCGGATGAATATTTACTATGATTAGTCAAGTTCGTGTACTAAATTGGGTAGAACTTTTATTTATGCAGCGTAGTAAAAAGTCTAAAATTGGGAAGAAATAGGTTGTTTGGAAGTAGGAAAATACAAAATTGATCTTTGATTTATCAATTTGCTTTTTTCAGAATACATTAAAAAATTAAGGAGTTTTCAACTGGTATGTTTAGTATGACTCTTTGATCACAAAATCTACCAGAACCTGTAAGTGTGAAAGAATTTTTCTTTTTGTAGAGATACATAAACCCGTAGAGCTTATGAGAAGAGATATATTTTCAGAAGTTGTACGACGTATCGATCATAACTTCTGGTTATCTAAAAAACCCTAATGAGAGAAAAACATTGTAGGTTACAATAATGGACTAGACTCGGTCTACTAATTTCATAATTCCACTTTCAGCCCATCAGCCCACCATATTCATGCTGATCTTGGGCCTGAACTTTCCCATTCCAAACAATTTCTTAGCCCATTGAATGTTTCCTTATCAAACCCAAAAACAAATGTCCTTAAAAGAGTTGAGTATGTTCGTTACAAAATCTCTTCCAATTCAAGACTTTTGTCCAAAAAAGAAGATGAGATTTAATCTTAAATTCATAATGCTACAAGAAAAATTTGACAATGTTTTTGTACAAAATATGAATATACTTAAAAAAAAAGTTTAGAGAGAATGAGTTAAAACAATGAATCTTGATCCCAAGACCTCACCAGAATTCAAAAACAATAAACAGCAGTTTCCTCTCTTCTACGACACTTAAGAATACATGATCTGTCATAGAGATTAGATAGGTACTTTCTTCCCGACCAATAAAAAAAAAAAAGATTAGATAGGTACTTAAGATATGGTACCATTGATACACATATCTTTTATACCGATATTGTTGATCTGTTCAAAATTCATTTGTACAATAACCAAAAAAACAAAGTATCAAAAACAATGCTGGCATTGACTTTCATTTTTAACATCATGGTGTTTGTATTAACTTATGATTTCCTCACGTAGAAAAAATCAAATGAGATTAATATAATTGCAAGGAAAGTTTTTGTATTCAGAAAATTAATCAACTACGTTACTAGATAAATTTATGTTCCTAGTAGTCCTAGGCATTCAGTCGGATCCGAATAAACAGACCGAATCGATAAAATTGATTTCGGTTGAATTTTAAATTTACATATATAATCAGATCGGAAGAGTTATAAAATATAAGTTGGTTTTTGGGTTATTCGGATTTAATTCAAGAATTGTATAAACCGATTTAAATCTAAATATTAAAAAGTATAAATTTTAGGTGAATTAATTTAAACCAATTTTTTTAATATTTACCTGAAACCGATTTTTCTGAATAAACCAATTTTTTCTCGAAAAGACCGATATTCTCATCTTTTTCTCTTTCTTAACAAAATCGGGTTTCTCTGGAATAAACAAGTCGATGGCGATTAAGAACTGAATCAAATTTTTATTCAGTCTAATTCGGCTGTGACTTTTCACCAAATAATTCGTAAATTCGAACAATCCGATCCGAATAATCTAAGAAAATCATATTCTGATGACTAATCCCCATAATGTAATCCCAAATGTAATTGCTCTTTCACATACAAATAAAGATACTTAAAAAACTACTTTTTCTCTTCTTTTCGTAGAGATTTATGTTAGATTTTGTTACGATTTTATCAATTAAGAAAATATGAACAAATAATTCATTTAAAAAGTGATGAATATCATTGTTTGACAAAAAAAAAAAAAAAAAGTGATGAATGTTTCAAGGGCTAAATTGATGTTTAATTTTGAGGTGAAGGGTTTATTTGCATTTTTCTAAGGTGGAGAGTAAATTTGCAAATTTGGAAGAGATTAAGGTTTTTTTTTGCATTAAACCCTTATTTTATTGATACTTATCATCTACATAATAATTTAATTAAATCATTTATCAAAAAAAAAATCGAATAATCCGCAACTTTGAAAATTATTTATTTATAGTTTTTTAAAATTAAGTATTCATGATAAAATAACATGTTAGAATAATAAACATTGAAAATATTTATTTTCAAAACAGTTCCTTCGCTAGCCTAGTTAAGAGTTAGCCCTTTATTTGAAACATTCTATCGGTCCAGCCAGGGCCTATCAGTTAGTCTTTCACTTAGATTTTTCATCTTAGCTTGTATAAAATTAATTTTAATTTTTTTTACATTTTTGATATTTTAAATCTTTTTTACCATTAATTATTAAATATGCTAATAATATTCTAAACATAGGTATGAAAATTAATATACTCTCTTCGTTTCTCAATATAAGAGGTTTTAGAGTTTTGTATTTGTTTTCAAATTACGAGAAAATTTTAAAAAACTACTTTTTCTCTTTTTTTCATAGATTTATGTTAGATTTGTGACGATTTTATCAATTAAGAAAATATGAACACATTGAATAATTCATTTAAAAAGTGATGAATATCCAAAAAGTATCTCGTGGATTACGGAAATTTAAAGACGTATTTTTTTTTGTTATAAAATAGACATGTACCATAGCGAGTAGGATTGTTCCTTTGCTGGATGGCCCTGGATCTATCTCGTGGATTACGGAAATTTAAAGACGTATTTTTTTTTGTTATAAAATAGACATGTACCATAGCGAGTAGGATTGTTCCTTTGCTGGATGGCCCTGGATCTAGGGTTTTGCTCTGCGTTGGTTTCTGGTTTATGATTGCTTGATTGGTTTCGGTTCATCCTCATCGACGGTACCGTAAGGTTTTTCTACAAACCTTAAAATTTCCTCCGACTTCACTTTAGGCGCTCAACCTCGGTAGTGTTCAAGAGGTACCAATCTCACTGCCAAACCTCTCAAATCTCTGGTGTCTCTGGCCAGTTCTCTTTAAGTCGATTTCTTAGAACCATTACCGCCAGATGAAAAAAAAAAAAAAAAAAAAGTGATGAATATCCAAAAAATATCTTGTGGATTTACGGAAATTTAAAGACATGTATTTTTTTGTTATAAAATAGACATGTACCGATAGCGACTAGGACTGTCCATTTGCTGGATGGCCCTGGATCTAGGATTTTTCTCTGGTTTATGATTGCTTGATTGGATTTGGTTCATCCTCATCGACGGCACCGTATGGTTTTCTACAAACCTTAGTATTTCTTCCGACTTCACTTTAGGCGCTCAATCTCGGTAGTATTCAAGAGATACCAACCTCACTGCCAAGCCTCTCAAACCTCTGGTGTCTCTGGCCACGTTGGTTCTCTTTAAGTCGATTTCTTAGAACCATTAGAATAACTCCAAAGACAGTATATAGGTAAGGTTCTTCAAAAAAATAATAAAAAATGAAAAGAGGGTGAGAGAAACAAGGATCGATTGTTAATAGACAACTTTAAGAACTATACTAAGGACTAATTCTCTCACGTGTCACTAATTTATTGTTTTGAAAAATTTAATTAATATTTGATTTAATTAAATAGTTATATTTTGTTATAATAATATTTTTTGTTTGTTTTAGAAATCAAGGAAGGTATCACCAATGGAGATGGTCTTACCGGCAGATGGTTTCTTTTGTGGGAGATAAGTGATCTTGAGTGTGAAGTCTTGTTCTTCAATTTAAGTGCTCCATTTCGATCGAGTTTGGTCACTTCCCCTGATCATGACTCTTATCTTCAAACATGCTCAATCATCTCTTTCCTAGTTGCCTTTGCGCTTTCCATTCCCTTATCTGGCATCGAACTTTCTCAATGTTTTTTGGTTTACTGTTTTTTTTTTTTTTTGTGATTTAGGATCTTAAATTCTCTGCCTTAGTTAAAGCCATCGACTTATTTGTGAATCAGATTGAATCTTTGATGGGTTTACTAGATTTTATTTTACTTCAACAAAACCGATTGGGATTAACAGTATCTCCATGGGATGCGATTGTTCATGTTATGCAGTGTTGACGCCTTCTCCAGAATAGCAAGCAGTTATTATAAAAGGTTTCTTGTTTTGGAAAGGGTTTGATTTGTCTTCTTATGTTTGAGAGCAGTGTGACGCCTTCTCCAAAAGAGTAAGTAATCGGTTAAAGTTTCCTATTTTGAAGGACCCATTTGTCTTCTTCGTTGGAAAAGTCTTTTAATTTCATGGTTATTATACTCTAGTTTAGTTGAATTTCGATTAGTTTCAGAACAATAGGAGACAGAGGAATATAATTACAGTTTGTGGTTATAACAGCTTTAGGTTTATTGAAGGTTTTGTCTTTGGCATCTATGTTTGGGGGTGTGTTGTCTGTTCCTGTGAACAATCCTCACTTGCGCAAATCTGGAAGTAGGCACATCGTTACTAATCTTGAATCCTCACTTGCGCAAATCTGGAAGTAGGCACATCGTTACTAATCTTGGTTAGCTAGTTCTCTATTTTCATGTTTAATGATGCACAGAAGGAGCTTTCTCTCATTTAGTTTCATAGATGCTCTCTGATTATTTCATATCATCAAGTTTTCGCCTTTTTGATTTATAATCTTGATTCATTCTTCAGGTTGCTCTATATATTGGAGGTCTTTATGTTTGTGGAAAGGTTGGTGATCTTAGCTTTTATATTTGCATCCATTGTTATAGCAATCTATAACCATTGTTGAAAACTTGCAGATTGGATGGGAATCTGTAATGAAGATGGAAACAGACACACGAGAACTGTTCTTCTATGAGACATTTCTGTATTATAACCCTCTCCTTCTCATTGTAAGTTCCTTATCCTTTTCTAATTAGTACAAATTCTGTATATGTTCCTGATGTATGCTATTTGTTCAGACACTGATGGTCTGGCTCTGGGGTGTTAATTTGTGGGTTTTTTCACGGTCTGGAGTCGATTATGCAGCAATCTTTTTTCTAGGACCAGATCATCTTAGTCATACAGAGATATGGAAGGTATTCATACAATTTTCTTAGTTATATCATTTGTCTATTTTCTTTTTCATTTGATTACATTTTTCGTATCCTATTTCACAGTGTGCCCGGTGGATGACCATAGTTATACTGACTAGCATGACTGCATATCTGTATCTATACTCGCACGGTGACGTAAAGTTGGCTGCATCTCAACCAGTGTAATAGATGCATCTTCTCTCTTAACATTGTCTAAAAGAGCTTTTGATACATTTGTTCATGGAGGAACCTTTTTGGATACTTTCAGGTGGCTTTGTATCTCTCAGCTGTGATCATTTTGATAATCCCTGTCAATATCTTTTACATGTCATCTCGATACTATTTGCTTTGGACTCTTTGGCGAGTACTCTTCCCGGTGCAGGTACAATAATTCTGTTTTCTTTCTGTTGGAGATTCGTGTACATCATCTAACTTTCATTTTGGTGTATCACCAACAGGCAGTGACATTTTCGGACTTCTTTCTAGCTGATATCTTGACTTCTATGTCAAAGGTTTTATCCGATTTGGAACGTTCAGTATGTCGCATGGTACATCGACAGGTCAGTAAAGTTTCCTTCTTCCCTCTGACTGTTTTATCCATTCTATTTTCAGTGGCTCTGATGGATTTATTTTAGGTGGCTACTATTGCATGGTTTGAAGCAGATTCAGTTTGCGGGAGTCACTCCGCTGCAATTCCCTTGGTTCTTGTTCTACCTTATATTTTCAGGCTGTTCCAATGCATTCGCCAATACAAAGATAGCAAAGACTTTGCCAACATCTACAATGGTAAATACTTTTTCGGTCTTTCGAGATAGTCTTTCGCCATACCAAATAGGAAGCACAAAACACAGTTTAATCTCTTGATCTATCTTTCAATTCCACAAACAAGAAAGGTAAAAAGAAGAGTATGGCATCCAGAGAAATGCTGATCATAATCTCGTTCCTCGCAACTACACTCATCGGTTTATCAGTAGCTACAGACCATACCATTGGTGGTCCTAGTGGTTGGACTGTGGGAGCTAGTCTTAAAACTTGGGCTACAGCGCAAACATTTGCTGTCGGAGACAATCTTGGTAAATCAATCACAAATTTCTATCTTTAACTTTTGTTTCAACATCAATCAAAAAGACTAATAACCAAAACTCTGTTTTTTGCTTCAAACAGTTTTCTCCTACCCTTCTGCGTTTCACAATGTCGTTGAAGTGACCAAACCAGAGTTCGATAGCTGTCAAGTGGTTAAACCACTTATAACATTTGCTAATGGAAACTCCATTGTTCCTCTCACCACTCCTGGCAAAAGGTTAATACTTTACAACACAAATCAAGAACCATATGATTTAGCAAAATATATAACTTCTTGATTGATTCGTTAAGGTACTTCATTTGTGGAATGCCGGGACATTGTAGCCAAGGAATGAAACTTGAAGTAAACGTTATTCCAAACGTAAACGCAGTACCAACCGCACCGCTTCCAAATACCGTCCCATCACTAAATGCTCCATCACCTTCTTCTTCTGTTCTACCTATACAACCACAACCTTTGTTACCTCTCAACCCTGTTCCATTTCTATCTCCATCTTCTTCTCTGCCTCTCATTCCGGGACTTTCTCCAGCACTATCTCCGGCGAATGCAGTAGGGAGTTCTTTGCCGTTGTTCCCAGGCTCACCAGGTAGCACATCTACCAAAACGGTTGGGATCTTTCCTTCTAGTGCTACTACAGGACCGACGGCTGATGTTTCAGGTGCTGGTGCTTCTCCGGTTGACTCTTCCTCGGCCGCGGAAACAGTTGTTTTGGGATTTGGATTCATAGTTGCTATATGAAACTTGAAGTAAACGTTATTCCAAACGTAAACGCAGTACCAACCGCACCGCTTCCAAATACCGTCCCATCACTAAATGCTCCATCACCTTCTTCTTCTGTTCTACCTATACAACCACAACCTTTGTTACCTCTCAACCCTGTTCCATTTCTATCTCCATCTTCTTCTCTGCCTCTCATTCCGGGACTTTCTCCAGCACTATCTCCGGCGAATGCAGTAGGGAGTTCTTTGCCGTTGTTCCCAGGCTCACCAGGTAGCACATCTACCAAAACGGTTGGGATCTTTCCTTCTAGTGCTACTACAGGACCGACGGCTGATGTTTCAGGTGCTGGTGCTTCTCCGGTTGACTCTTCCTCGGCCGCGGAAACAGTTGTTTTGGGATTTGGATTCATAGTTGCTATGATGCTTCATTTGTTCTGAGGAGGAAGAGATTTTTTTGGGATTTGGATTCATAGTTGCTATGATGCTTCATTTGTTCTGAGGAGGAAGAGATTTGTTTAAAGAGGGAAATATTGTGTGTTTATATTGCTTTGTTGTATATGAGAGAAAAGTGTTGTCTTTTTGGTGTTTCTTTGTATTATTTACCACTTGTATTATCCGTTAGTTGATATATAATTATCTTTGAAATTAGTTTGTAACTTGTGGGCCATTAACATTGGGCTCCATGGGCCTCTTCTCAATCCATTCATTGATACAATCATTGAAAAATTTGAGATGAAAACTAATAGTCTAATATAACCAATGTTAAAAAATCGGTCTAGGCGGCGGTTAAAACCGGTTAGGCGGTCAAAATTGATAAACCGCCACGATTTTTGTCAATTAGGGAAACCAAGTCGGTTAGTCGGTCTAGGCGGTCTAATTCGGATAAAATCGGCTAACTCGGTTAACTCGCCGATTTAATTCGATTTGGTTTTTTAAAAAAATTTCTTATTAATTTTGACTAAATCAAGAATTTATATTAAAAGAAATATATAAAAATGGATATAATGATAGTGAGTAGGGTTTATTCATCTTCTTTCTTCTTCTGTCGTGAGTCTCGTGACTGTTTCATATTTTCTTTTGCTCTAAGGTTAGTCATGTTTCCTTGATTGCTTGTTTTTGAAATACAATATGTATGATTCCTTTCTGTATACATATTGTGTTCCATATGCTTAGGTTTTGATTAGTTTTGTTTTGTATGGTCTAGGCGGTCTAATTCGGATAAAATCGGCTAACTCGGTTAACTCGCCGATTTAATTCGATTTGGTTTTTTAAAAAAATTTCTTATTAATTTTGACTAAATCAAGAATTTATATTAAAAGAAATATATAAAAATGGATATAATGATAGTGAGTAGGGTTTATTCATCTTCTTTCTTCTTCTGTCGTGAGTCTCGTGACTGTTTCATATTTTCTTTTGCTCTAAGGTTAGTCATGTTTCCTTGATTGCTTGTTTTTGAAATACAATATGTATGATTCCTTTCTGTATACATATTGTGTTCCATATGCTTAGGTTTTGATTAGTTTTGTTTTGTATATATTGTGTTCCATATGCTTAGGTTTTGATTAGTTTTGTTTTGTATGAAACTTAGAATACTGTTTCCATGTCTAAAGAGATTACTGAACAATTGATTTTCTTATTCCTTTATGTGGATATAATATGATCTGGCTTCTTCCTCGTCCAATTCTGATTTGGCTTGTTCTGTATTGTTAAGATTAGAATTCTAATCCAGAAATTCTATAATTTTGATAGTTAAACTATAGCTCATGATCTCTTTTTTTTTTTTGGTTTTAAGGGTTAATTTTATTAATACCAAAAGTCAACATTACAGTGGAATAATAGAGAAAACCAGAGAAAATGAAGGAATGAGGGACGAGGGTCTCTTTAAAGCCTTACCTAGCAATCCCAGTGGGGGAAAACCAAGTAAGGGAAAAGAGTTGCCGTCTGAAGAGAAAATGAAAGGGCGGTTGCCTCGTCAAAACCTTACTTGGCAAACCCGAGAGGGGGAAATCCAAGTAAGGAAAAAGAGTACAACCTCATAAAGAGAAAAACGCAGACTGCGTAAGGATAAAGAGATTAACCTTGAAGCCGAAAGGGATGAAAGTGGAGTTGGAGCCCGAACCATGACTCTAGCAGAGACGGAGTGGTGGGAATGGAGGTTTGACTAAGGCCGATCAACTTGGCCTTTACCAATATGCCGATGTCGCGAATAATCTGGGAAAAGGGTCTAGAAGCGCTCGTATGGAGCCTGGCGTTGCGCTCTCTCCAGATGGAATACACAATCGCCTGAAGGAGTAGATGAGCGATGAGGCGAAGCTGCTTACAAGATGAGGCAAGAGGGAGCCACTGCAAAAGATGAGGTAGATCTCTATGAGGAGGAGTCAAATGCAAAACCTGACATAAGATGGAAAAAGAATAAGAGCAAGAAAAGAAGAGATGCTCCCTGGATTCGGCGGCCGAATTGCAAAGAAGACAAGTGGCTGGTGTTGATGGTGAGAAGCGGCGGAGGCGGTCCCTAGTAGCAAGACGATCATGAATGGCGAGCCAGGTGAGGAATGCATGCTTGAGAATTCTACCAGAGAACCACACCACTTTGTGCCAAGATACTTCGAGTGGAGGCGGGAAAAGAAAGTTGAAGGTCTTTGAGGCTGAGAACCTCAAGTGGGTTGACGCAGGATCATCACCAGGGTATACCCAGACAAAAGTATCCGGGGCGGGAAAAGAAAGTTGAAGGTCTTTGAGGCTGAGAACCTCAAGTGGGTTGACGCAGGATCATCACCAGGGTATACCCAGACAAAAGTATCCGGAGTCAAGGGATGAATAAGGTTGGTGGAGTCGGGCAGGTTCCTGCGCATGAAGGAGATGATGGGATTCCTGGAGCGAGAAGAGATACGCCAGCTACCATGATGCATAGGGTATGCCAGTGGTGGAGATAGCAGAGTGACCTAGCAAAGAAAACAAGGGACCCATGCCAGTCCAATTATCATCCCAAAAAGAACACAAAGTACCTGCGCCCACTCTGCAGTGGATGAAAGAACGAGCCAATGTCCGAAGTTTAAGGATCTTGTTCCACATCCAACTGCCTGAGGGGTGTGGTTGAGCATCCCAGAAGTTAGCGGAGGCCAGAAAATTAGATCGAACCCACGAGACCCAGAGAGACCCTGAGTGAGGCCAGAAAATTAGATCGAACCCACGAGACCCAGAGAGACCCTGAGTTGGTGAAGAGCATCCAAATAAGTTTGACTCCAAGAACTGCATTCCATTTAGCCAAACGCCGTTGGCCCAGCCCCCAGCACTGTGTGGAGTACATACAACCTCCCAGCTGATCTTAGCCTTCTTCCCAGAAAGAGTTGTACCAGACCAAAGGAAGGCGTTGCAGAGCTTTTCTATCTGAGTGAGACATTGAGTCGGAAGAATAAATATGGATGCCCAGAAGTTGATGACGGAGTTGATAACAGAGTGGAGTAACTGGAGTCTCCCTGCAAAAGAGAGCTGACGCGTAGTCCAAGAAGTAAAGCGGGCTTGGATCTTCTCTATAAGAGGCTGAAAATCGGATGCCTTCAACTTATGAGGAATGAGGGGGACCCCAAGGTACTTGACGGGGAGGGTGCCATGAGCAAGTCCATAGGTGTGATCATTGCCATCTAAGAAAAGAGTGGACTTTAAAAGATTAACTCCCAAGCCTGACATCCTGTAAAAATCATCAAAGACAGAGAGAATAGCTTGGAGAGATCTCTCAGAACCATCAAAGAAAATAAGTAAGTCATCAGCAAAGGAGAGGTGAGAAATGACCGGGTTAGTGCAAGTCATCAGCAAAGGAGAGGTGAGAAATGACCGGGTTAGTGCAGCTTGGGTGAAGGCGGATGTGGTCTGAGTTGACTGCAACGTCCAACATCTTTGAGAGAGTATCCATGGCTAGGACGAAGAGGAAGGGCGAAATAGGATCCCCTTGCCTAAGGCCTTTTGCTCCGCGGAAGTAACCTGTAAGCTCACCATTGAAGTTTATAGAGAAGGATGGCGTGGATATGCATTCTTGGATCCAGGAAATAAAACATCGGGGAGAGCATGGGAGCGGAGAGATTGAAGCACAAAGTCCCAATGGAGATTGTCGAAAGCTTTAGTGAGATCAATTTTGAGGCAACCCCTTGTGACTGGACCTGACTTATTGAACTGGCTAATAAGCTCTGTTGCCAACAAAATGTTCTCACAAAGCTGCCTGCCATGAACAAATCCAACCTGGTTCCTCTGAACAATATTAGGAAGGAGAATCCTAAGGCGACCTGCTATAATAGAGGAGATGATCTTGTAAAAATGGTTGCAGCAAGAGATTGGGCGAAAATCAGAGAGAGTATCAGCTCCTTCCTTCTTCGGAATCAAAGTGATGCCTGTAGAAAATTCTATTTTAGAAATTAAAGTTAAGTTTTTGTTTAACGTTTATATGGCAGCTGAGCCTCCATGTAATCAAACCAATCTACAGTCATTTTTTCTAAATCTACTTTAACATTCTTACTGCTTGATCCTTACCCAGCCTTTTCATGATCACACATATCATCTAATGTCGCGACTTCAGCCTCTTCGACCTTATACTTGCTTTCCCCTTCACGACATTCTTGCGACTTCAGCCTCTTCGACCTTATACTTGCTTTCCCCTTCACGACATTCTTCTTCTGTAACAGGACAGTTCAGGTCATCTTCTCCTATAGTGCTCTTCTTCCTTGACTCATTCTCTTCTTGCTCTACGCTCTTAGATCCATCACCTTCCCTCTCATCTTCTTCATAACTTCTTTTACTGCAACCTTCCTGAACCTCATTTTCCTTATCTTCTTCAAAATTTCTCAAGTTTTCAGTCTCTCCATCTACTCTTACGGTACAGTTCATGTCATCTTCTCCTATGGAGCTCTTCGTCCTTAACTCAATCCCTACCTGCTCTTCCCTTTCATCTTCTTTATCAGATCTATCTTCAATTCTTTCACTGCAACCTCCCTGAACTTTTTCTCGTCCTTCAATTGCAGCTAAGCACTTTGCTACTCGAGCTGCATATAATCTGTGTTGGTGTGTAACTTACTTGATGGAGTTGAAGAAGAGACTGAATGGTGTCAACTACTGGAGATTTAAATGTTTTGGACAACGCAGCTAACATATGATCCATCTTGACCTAATCATCAATGATAAAAGTTATGGAATAAGACCATGGTTTCAATAATTCTGCAGATGCTGTACATTTGCATAATCAGTAAATGAGCAGTAAAGTAGAGAGTAAATAACTAACCACTTGAAAATCTAGAACTGGACCTTGTGGTCTTGACTTATTGACTCGGTCTCTTTGATTGAGTCTGTGTGAAATTTCACTAATGTTGAACATAAGTTAAGGATGAAAAAAAGAAGGAATATGATATAATGAAAACAGAAAAAAAAAAACAGAGAATATGATGTAATATAAACAGAGAATATGACACCTTCATATATAATGAAAACAGAAAAAAAAAAACAGAGAATATGATGTAATATAAACAGAGAATATGACACCTTCATCGGTAGAAGAAGAATTAGTGTCTGATGAGTCTTTTGATTGTTCCTCCTTCATTGTGATGTTCTCCATCTTATTTTCTGTTTTCTCTATCTTTGTCTTTGGCTTTGGCTTTGGGATCCTATTCACCTTTGCGACCTATCATTCAATTTAAACCCAAAATATCAAAACCATTTTTATTTTCTGCAAATTACTGACTTGTTTTGGAATATTACCTTGTCTTGCTGGGTAAATATTTCTGCAAATTACTGACTTGTTTTGGAATATTACCTTGTCTTGCTGGGTAAATACTTTGGCGTATACTTCACTGGACGTGAACACCGGTTTGCTCCACAGAGCAGTTCTGTGACAAGTTTGGTGTTACTCTCTCTATGCGTTAATGACTGTAGTTAAAAAGAAAGATAAGCAAAAAAACTCAACTTTCTTGCTCAGCCTCATTCTTATCCGACCAGCTTTTTACTTTCTCTGCTTCCTTTGAGACCTAAATCAAAATAAAGTAAACCCTAAACAAAATTGAGCAGAGCTCTCCAAGAAGTTTTTAAAAAGAGCTTGTGTTATCATTTATTAGATGAGCAAAACAAACCTCGTCGATCTTTTCTTTTGGAAACCAGGTTTTATTTGTCTGCGATGTGGTTGAAACTCAGTTGTTTGTTTGATTATTATGAGAAAACTGCAAAAAAGCATGTTATGACAGAGATATCATGCCAATTTTGTTTCACTATAACCAATTAAGATTTTTTCATATACCAAAAAAGAAACCGAGAATCAATAGGTTAGCTATATCCAAATGGCAGAAACTAAAAGAATTAACAAACATATAATACTAACAAAAACGTTACCTCAAAAAAAATATAAATATTTATTAACAACCATTTAGTTTTTTAATAAATATTTATTAACAACCATTTAGTTTTTTAAAATGTTAAGATATTATAAAAAATTATTTATTTTTTGACAAAAAATAAAATTATGTAATTATATATAACAAACTCAGAATTAAAAATAAATCAACTGTACATCCCAATATTAAGTGAACTCATTTTAATCTCAACAAATTTCTATAATTATATTAGTGTTTAACCGATTATATCATAACAAATAAAATTATTAGTGACTAAATATTCTTGACTTTTTTTATGTTTTTTTCCGACTTTTAGAAGTTTACTTAACATAATTTTGTTCATATATATTTTTTATTTTAGTTTTATAAATGAATTTGGTAACAAACAAATTGACAGAATTATTAAAGTCGTTAACACACGTCTGAATCAATACACGCTTTTATTTATTTATTTTTTTCAAATTAACATAAAATAAGAATTTAAATTATTTTCACAAAAGTATATGTGTTCTTTAACTACTAACTAAAAACCAAAAGGGAAATTCAAGATATAAAGTTTACAGAAACAAATGAAAAAACAGTGAGATCCAAAATTGAAGAATCCAAAATCTTCATATTAAAGAGTTTATGTAAAAATCGAATTTATAAACTAAATTCAATGTTTTATTCAAATTCCATGTTTATTCATTGTTACTTTGCTCGAAATCAAACGCTCGACTGTTAGAATTTTTATTAACTCTAATATCATAAATTAATGGGCATGTTACATTACTTCCTAATTTTTTTCTGTCACAACGACAACTTCTTTATTCAAATTTGTACGAATATGCTTTGGTCTTAACTTACGATCGTGTATTAAAAGTAAACATCAACCCCGAGGTTGCTAACAATATTTAGCCAACATTGGTATTTAAGATAGATACATTTGTAAATGAATAATAATGAACATGAAATCTTGTTATAGTATGTACTGGCCGGTGTTTAATTCTCTTTTGTTGCTACTACAGCAACAACAAAGCTTTGAGCTCGAGTCCTCCATTCAGTTCCATTGAACCACCAATTTCAAGCAATATGATCTGTTGTTTTTCTGGTAGAAGTTGTTGGAACATAAACTGCATTGCTCGAGAAGCTGTGAGATCGGCCAACGAATTAGATAATACCATAGCCCTTACCATTGAGGCAAGATGATATCTAGTATTGTCAACTTCATATTGGTATATCTCACTAATATCCATCTCAGTCTTCAGAACAGAGGTTGTACCTAATATCTCTACTTCTGTCTCATTGTATTCCCACTCAAGTGCTGAAAAACCTAACTTCACTGCTTTTTGTTTATCATATTTTCCCTTTGTATGCTTCTTATGTCGGCTTGCTGAAAAACCTAACTTCACTGCTTTTTGTTTATCATATTTTCCCTTTGTATGCTTCTTATGTCGGCTTATTCTCACTCCACTCTCAAACATGGAACCCTCGTGTTGCTTGAATTGAGCTTCCTGTGCTTGTAACTGGAGAAAGCAAAAAAGTAGAAATGTGTTTTTCAATGAATCAGCTTTGACCATACTGAAAAGAAATTAAAAAAATACACTAAAAATTGCTGGAGCTGTAAAAATTGCTAGGTAATTCCTGAACTGCGTAGCTCTGCTTCGCCAAGAGCAAAGTGACATCCATCACCAAACAGGCAAACACACAGTTTCCTTTAGAGATTATTTCACAAAATTTATTCTTGTAGTTGCTCCCTGGATGGGGTTGCCCCCTTCAGAACCCATGCCACCGCGACCACCAGGTGGTTTCTTAGCTGCTGGATTTAGTATGCCAATCAACCCTCTTACCGTCGCACCCAACTTAGTTTATCTGCTCAAATGTTCCTTCAAGCTCGATGATCTTTAAATTCGAGTCTCTCTCACAATATTGAATTGATAACATTTCCCCTGTCAAATAGATGAATCCAATTGAAAACCTGCGGAAGCAGCCACTTAACATCAACATCACAAAAATTAAACATAGATCTTCTCGGAACAAAGGCTGTCAATGGCAATGCTTATATCGAAAGCATACATTACTTATAACAAAATGACAATGAATACGATAAGCTATCATATCCATAGTTGTTCTACCCAATAAAGCAAATGACCATGTTCTGCTGCAAGAGACAATTCAGTTCCCGAGCAAATATCAATCTTACCAACTCTTAGCACATACATAATTGTTACAAAAAATTACAACAGATCTACGATTTTGTTTGACAGTTAGATTGACACAGAGATTCTAAACATATCAGGATTAAATAAATGAAAAGAGGATTTAAAATCACCTTAATATCTAGATCCTCTGAAACATACCCAGATCAAATAAATTAAAATAATTTTGGCAGAAAATGAGAAGAACGATAAGAAATGGGTCTATAGCTCGTGAAGAAATTTGGAAAACCCAGATAACGGAACACAGTTCAAAACTCTAAAATGAGCAAAAGATTCTTAAAAAGACAGAGACTAAAAAAATAAAAACAGCTAAGAGAATGTGTCAAAAGCAAAGACAAACAGAGAGGGAATGATGATGAATATATAGTACTTTCAAATTTAGAGATTATACTAATTAAAGAGAAGAAATTACCTATAAAGTCTGTATCTTTCATTGTGTGTTGTGAGATATCCTATAAAGTCATCCACTTTGACGTAGAAGTCTGCATCCCATTTAGCAACAGCAGATGAGAAGTATATTTGAATTTTAATGATAATTCATGGTAGCCTTCTATGTGATTCTGCAACATTTACACTTTCGACCAATAAATGGAAAAGGGTTGAGCATTTTTGAATTTTAATGATAATTCATGGTAGCCTTCTATGTGATTCTGCAACATTTACACTTTCGACCAATAAATGGAAAAGGGTTGAGCATTATAACCATGTGGGGAGCAAATCTACCACAATGAAGAAGTCTTTGTGTTGTTCTTATACGGCTTTAATGGTGTGTTCTAGGACTCCTCCAGGAGAAGAACTATTTTCAAATGGTAGACATTATTATATGTCAGCCAATATTTATTCACTGTTTGAAACCAAAGACAATTCAAATCATACCTGTGAGCTATGACAAATCACATGATGATTCCCTTCACGTCTCTAATTATTTCAATTCAAAGCCTAAAGAAGAATGAACAAAGCAACAACCTTTTAACAACCCTAAAGAAGAATGAACAAAGCAACAACCTTTTAACAACACTCTCTGTGACATCTGTGACATCTTCAATGGAGAAAAAAGAACTGGTCTGTTCATGTTGAACCTTTAAGAAGCCAGGTTTCTGTTATTGTATCTCTTAGTTTTTGGCTACTGAAAGCGACAATTATTCCCATCACAAAGATCATTCGAGGCGAATCATCAATTTCTATGCTACTGATTTTGTAACAGATGGAGATCCATCTCCACCATCTGATCTTCCTGCTAGTGCTATGGCTAATCCTACTTCAAGTGATGAAATCGTCTTGTCCAATGTCCTGTACATAAAAGGCATAATCAATTAATCCAACGTATAAAGCAATCTCTCATATCAAAACATGTTTCAGTTAGACCAAAAAAATTAACTGACAACATTATGAGTACGTGAAACTCGAGCTAGAATGGCTCCTTTCTGCAAGCACGATAAAGCCTTTGACCTTTGAAGCTCTTCCTTGATTCTGAGATCATCAGTAAGCTCTGGGGGTGACCTGTTTAATGTTTTGGGCTCTTCCTTGATTCTGAGATCATCAGTAAGCTCTGGGGGTGACCTGTTTAATGTTTTGGACGGAGCTTACATAATAGAGGTGGAGATCAAAGAGACCTAAGGTATGATAAGTTATCAAACCAAAAAATAAAAACCAGGCTGGAGATCAGATTGTCTCACAAATGATTTTTTCCCAGCTGATAAAATTTAAAAAAAAAGAATAACTGAACTCACATCCTGATCCATTTGTAGATCAGCATCGTCCATTGTCTTGCCTAAGTCATTCGTCAAAGAATATTTTTAGTAGCCATATTAATCCCAAATGCGTACCTACATGAAGGAAATACTCATGTAAGAAAGAGAAAGGGAAATATGAGAATATAAACAGTATCATTGGAATACATGTTTGATTAACATAGGGATATCAGACCTTTACGTACTCCGACTTGAGGTCCAAAATCTCATAGGCATTTGACTTCTGAAACCTAAAAACTTAAGGCACTGGAAAATATGGATTCAATTGCTTAAAGATCATATGAAAAGCAATACAAAAGATTCATATGGAAGTTTTAAAACTTCATGAATGTTGCTCATCTGCATTTGACTTCTGAAACCTAAAAACTTAAGGCACTGGAAAATCTGGATTCAATTGCTTATCATTCTTAGGATAATTCAACCAAAACAAAGGAGGAACAAAATTTAAAAACTTTGAACAAACCATCGAAACCAAATTATTGGGAGATCTATGAAATGAAACACAATGGAATTGAAATCAACTATGTCTGAGGCATTTACACAAACACTTTCTACACATCTAGAAGATCTATAGCTACAAAACCCAATAATTTACAGAGAGAAAAATCACATAAATTAATTTCTTCATTTTAATATCTTCCAAATCCCGTAAGATCTTATTTCTTTTTTTTTTGGGCTGAGATCTTATTTCTTAAGAATTAAATGAAAAATAACAGGTACCTGGAGTTAGACAAAGTACTTGACAAAGAACCTAATGCCCATCAGTGATACTATCTTCAGGAATACATATCTTATTACTATTGTGGAAAATCTGGATTCAATTGCTTATCATTCTTAGGATAATTCAACCAAAACAAAGGAGGAACAAAATTTAAAAACTTTGAACAAACCATCGAAACCAAATTATTGGGAGATCTATGAAATGAAACACAATGGAATTGAAATCAACTATGTCTGAGGCATTTACACAAACACTTTCTACACATCTAGAAGATCTATAGCTACAAAACCCAATAATTTACAGAGAGAAAAATCACATAAATTAATTTCTTCATTTTAATATCTTCCAAATCCCGTAAGATCTTATTTCTTTTTTTTTTGGGCTGAGATCTTATTTCTTAAGAATTAAATGAAAAATAACAGGTACCTGGAGTTAGACAAAGTACTTGACAAAGAACCTAATGCCCATCAGTGATACTATCTTCAGGAATACATATCTTATTACTATTGCATTTGGAAAATATGGATTCAATTGCTTATCATTCTTAGGATAATTCAACCAAAACAAAAGAGGAACAAAATCTAAAAACTTTGAACAAACCATAGAAACCAAATTATTGGGAGATCTATGAAATGAAACACAATGGAATAGAAATCAACCATGTCGGAGGTATTTACAAAAACACTTTCTACGCATCTAGAAGATCTATAGCTACAAAACCCAATAATCTACAGACAGACAAATCACAGAAATTAATTTTCTTCATCTTAATATTCTTGCAAATCCAGTAAGATCTTTTTTTTTTTTTTTTTGGGCTGGATCTTATTTCTTATGAATTAAATAAAAATAACAGGTACCTGGAGTTAGACAAAGTACCTGACAAAGAACCTAATGCCCATCAGTGATACTATCTTCAGGAATACATATCTTATTACTATTGCATTGATACCCAAAGCTTCACTCAATCTCACTAAAAAGGATTCGTCTCTTCCTGCATTTTTTCCACTTTCTCAAACTATTCTGAAATAAAAAAGATCCAATCAAATCAATTTACCACTTTGCTTATTCAATCTTCAATTACTAAACCATCAAACCTCTATCAGCCATTAAGCCCTAATAATCAAATATTGAAAGTAGTCATATAGTCATATAGTCATGTGTTCATCATATCAAATTGGATACATTAACAAAAGGAAAACAAACAACATACTAAATCTGAGGAGAATATCGAAGAACGAAAACACAATCGAGAAGATCAGATATTGAGGATGAGATAAATGGTTTTATTACCTTAACGTATAAGGAAAGACGGAGATGACAGAAACCAAAAGAAATCAGAGAACTAAGAAGAATTCAGAAGAACAATACCAGCACGAACAAAGCAGAGGTTATCCTCATCTTCGTTGTTTGTCTCTCACAGCTCCACATCCAACGCGCATCTGCAACAAAACCAAAATCAGAATCGAATCAGATCTGATCAATTTAGGGTTTATGTAAACACTTGCAGAGATGATTCGATTCGACAGTAGAAACCTTGGCCCCTCATTTCAGATTCATTTCCACGACAGAGACATAAGAAACAACGGGGAAGAAGACAAATCAATCAGAAAAGATCTGGTAAAGAAAATTATGGAAGAAGTCGATAACACACAAACATAAACAACGCACCCAA
>CM071720.1:2875802-2890762 GCA_036630335.1 Physaria fendleri | reverse complement strand
TTGAGCCATATTCGCAGACGATACAGCCTAAAACCATATATTGAACATTTTAAACAAAATAATAGAGTCGTTGGCTTCTTTATATTTAGAGACTAAAGTGTCTTGATATATTATTACAAGTACCTTGATAGCTGCATCCAACATTGCTTGCGCTATTGACTTTGAACCATTGACAATTTCAAGCAGAGCAGGAGAGGATAGAACAGATGCATCAGAGTGTCTGTTAAGCCTTGCTTCTTTGCTTATGGACAAGCAATTCTCGAATTGCCTCCTCAGGCCCTCTGGCATGTATTCCAATGGATTTAAAGACATGCTGTCAATGTCCTGTTAAAAAAAGGCAATTATTAGATCATCTGAGATATAGACTAAGTGGACAATTTGTGTACAAATCACCAAGCAGTGAATCTTGTCAACGAAATTTGTATAGTTTGGGATTTACCATAACTAACTCAACACCTAATTCATCAAATAGAACATTGGATTTGTTATGATCCACATCACCAATCTTGGCAATGACTCTGTTCCCGACTGATAAAGGCCGGGCTAAATCTGTATGAAGCACTTGTGTAGCACATCCGCTATGAACTTCTTCTTTGAGCTGAGAACTATCTTCATCCTTATCAGTTAAAATATCCTCGCTTTTAATCTCTCTAATCTCATTTTCCTCACTCCCTATGGGAACATCATTCTCCGATTTCTCACTCTCGGAAACCCTAGCGTCATTTGTATTCGCCGAATCGAGCTCCATAGGTGAGGCTGCATCATCAACAATGGGTTCGTGAAGATCCCCGCTCGAATCAACACCTGAATACGTAGGAAGAATTGTTACCTCAGGATCGCTCGAATCAACACCTGAATACGTAGGAAGAATTGTTACCTCAGGATCCTGAATCGAAACCATTTCTTGAGCAATCTGAGTATCAGCGTTCATCAGCGCAAAATCGATTTTGTCACAAAAACAATAAGAACCCTAACAGCACCTCTTTGATATGAGATTACCCGTAGATAATACTTCAGAAATTATAAGAATAGGCTTAACTTTTTATTTTTATCAATCGAGAAAGACTTTGTTATCAAATTAAAAAGTTGTCATTTTTCTCAGGTTTGTTACTATTTATTGAAAAAAATCCGGTTTATCCACACCAAACAAAAATTTCCGGTTAATTATTTAGTTGGCTAGAAATGGTTTCTTGAAATTGAAGGTCCTAAACAAATACTAACTCAAAATCTTGTGATTCATCATTTGTCTCTTTATCAATAAGATCTAACTTATTTGTAGAAACAACTAAATTAACTTATTAAGAGCCTTTCTGAGTTTGATCCAAGAAAGAATGAAAAAAATCTCGAAAATTACAAGTTTTATGTTGTATCCAGAGCCTCTGGAGATGTTCAAATCATTTACTAACCCAAACTAAACTAACCTATATTAAAAAAAAAATCTCGAAAATTACAAGTTTTATGTTGTATCCAGAGCCTCTGGAGATGTTCAAATCATTTACTAACCCAAACTAAACTAACCTATATTAAACCAATTTGTACGTCTTGGTGTTATCTTTTTGACATCAACATCTTTTTAAGATGAAGTTGTCAAGTTTCATGTTCTTACAAGAGACATGATTTGAGTCTTGATCCATCCCATGCATTTTTGAATATCTCTATAGATCGGCATGTTTTGTGGACACCTTGGCTCCAACTCACTCACTGCTCTATCTATTAACTGAGCCACATCTGATGGTGGGTACTGCTTTCCTGAGCACATCTACAGGTTGGTTACACAAAAAAGAAAATGAAGTTAAAGACTCCACCTTTAGTAATTCATGTTCTGGACTTATGTTGGGACTACGTAGCTTGGCATGGGTGGTTTCGGAATATTTAGCTCTTTCTTTTAAACTTCTCTTCAAACTCATCTTTCGCCTGTTTGGAGGTTTCTGTGGCGAAGTTGCTGGACATGAACCTGAAAGTTGTGTAACTGACACTTCTGCATCTAATCCAGTTCTTTTCTTATCACTACTTGAAGAAGATTCTTCCGAGGTCTTTGCAGTTTTCAGCTGTTTCGCTGGACCTTGACCTGAATGCCTTGCTTTGACCAAAGTCTTCAAATTATTATCTTCAGGTGATACCTGTAATACAAGAAACAGAAATCTTGAGAGGAAGCAAAAAACACAAAAATTCCTCAAGCATAAAGCTTCTTTGATCAAATATTTGTCAAGGATCCTACAATGACGGTGCAGAAGAGCAACCACAAATCACAGAAGATTAAATCCATGCCAAAAAAAACTAAGCTAACCGGAGAGAAGCGGGTCTTGCATATAATCACAGAAGATTAAATCCATGCCAAAAAAAACTAAGCTAACCGGAGAGAAGCGGGTCTTGCATATATATAGACTAGTACCTTATCGTTTTGAGATTTCTTCTGAGTAGACTCTTTTGAAACTTCAACATCGAGCATCTGTAATTCGATATAGTTTGCATATGGCTAAGTGATGCACAGAGGAAGGAGAAGATAAATAGGAGTTCAAAGAGAAAACTGTCTAGCAAACCTTTAGTTTACGTTTTCTTCTTGAAGTGCCAAGCTCCTTGGTGGAAACAGCATTACCATCAATTGATGCTTGGGCAAACTCCGGCTGTCTTTTATGAGCAGCTGAAGTTTCATGTAGAAGACTGTCTTCTGGTCCTGCTTCGTTTGCTTTTTCTATGTGACGGCTTATCGACCCATTTTCCAGAGTGTTAGATTTCTCATCCATGTTGGTAGCTAATCTTTCTTCACATTGTGGAGATGATTCTGGATTTAACAAAATAAAGTAGAAAATATGAAGAGATGTACCTTGATGTGAAAGGTGAAGGTGATCAGATATTTATTAATGGGTCTCTTCTTTCAACCCGCGTAACATACATCCTTAATATTTATTAATGGGTCTCTTCTTTCAACCCGCGTAACATACATCCTTAGTGGTATAACCCTAGAAAATAAAACCAATTGATGCTAACCTGATTCCATCAAACCAGCCGAAGTCAGTGAAGCTGCCATTCCAGCCAATGCATTCAGTGCTTCAAGCTCATCACCATCAAACTTACATCCTTTTGCTTCTTCAACTCTTACATCTTTTTTCTTATGGGGAACTAGAGCTCATCACCATCAAACTTACATCCTTTTGCTTCTTCAACTCTTACATCTTTTTTCTTATGGGGAACTAGCTCTTTCATATCCATTAATAAGGTATCATCTCTGTCAGCAGATTCCTTTTTATGCTTCTTAGGTCGGCCTGTTCTCACACCATTCTCAAACATGGAACCATCATGTTGCTTGAATTGAGCTTCTTGTGCTTGTAACTGGAAAAAAGCAAAAAAGGTAGAAATGTGTTATGCAATAGATCATAATTGACAATACTGAAAAGAGATAATAATACACTAAAATTGCTGGAGCTATAAAAATACCTTTTTTCCAAGCCCAATTGGTGTACTGTCACTGATAAGCTTTTGTCTGCTTCAATATTGATAGACATCCTTCTGCCGATGCCATTGAATGTGATGAACTAGTTGCTTCATGAAAATCACAAGGTGGAATTTTAATACGTTTGCGCTTTTGATGTTTCCTTGGTACTCCAGAAGCATCATAGTCTTCTCCTTCACTTTCGCTCCCCTCCTACAAAAATTACCATCAGCATCTCTACCTTGTTTTTAATGAAAGATGTAATACTAAATTTCACTTATGTGATTAGTCATATTGGGAATAGACACTGATAAATCTTCAGCTTTCTATCTTAATTATCGAGCAGGAAGTCATTTAATATGAACTTGAAGGTGGTCCAGCAATAGTAAAACAAACTACTTACTATGACGCCGTAGTGATCAGTCATCATAGCAATGAGTCCAGCTACAGATGCAGTTCCATCGGGCAGAGATAAGTATGCCTGGAAGAAAAGTCAAATCAAATTAATGAAAGGGTATTCATGTTTAACATAATGCAGTACCCTCAAATCAAATTAATGAAAGGGTATTCATGTTTAACATAATGCAGTACCAAGATAAGAATGAAGCCAGAAAAGTGAGAGATTCTTGTAGTCATACCCGGTTCACTAAAAAAAGGGTTTCCACCATCTCAGCAGATCGGTTACCCCGCACTGCAGCAGCTACCTACGATGTTTCCAGGGAAGAGTTTAGTCTTAAGACTTTGAAGTCATACTAACAAATATTCAGAAAGTACTCAGATAGAACCATATCATTTAACACAGTTTACCTTTTCCCAGTCCCCCACATGCTTCCTATAGGCGTCATAGAAACGCTCAAGCTCTCCTTTGGTCCACTGATGTCCCAACTTGTCAGTCAGTTTCTTTTTCTACAATGAGAAAACCCATTCAACAAAAAACCCAAGTAGTTCAGCTTTCAAGAAGAAAAGATACAAAAAGAGCATTAAAAGACAGTCCAAGTGACTCTTATCCCAAATAAAAAAGATTGGTCAATGACGACTAAACTCACTCGTTGCTTGGATTTGCTTGAGCTCCCAACATTAATATCACTGGTGGAGCGCTTGTACACACTCTTCGACTTCCTACTGGGCGCCATCTACTGATTTATCTGCCCAGTGATGTCAACGACCCCGTGAAACAGATCTGACCAATATATGATATTATAATTAAAATTTTTGAAAAAATACTGCTCTCATCATGAAATCTCAGATTCAAATTTCACCACATAAAAGATCAATACATCAATCTCAGATTCAATTTTCAGCAAGGAAAAATATCAGTACGTCGATATAAAAGATCAATACATCAATCTCAGATTCAATTTTCAGCAAGGAAAAATATCAGTACGTCGATTGTGAGTAAGAAATTCAAAAACTTTACTAGCATATCAGCGTCGATAAAGAAAACAAAGAATCACGAATCAGAATCAACTTTGAGAATTCAATCAGATTCAATTACCAGTAGTCAATTACTTCAAGAATCAAAAATTCAACAGTTCGAATCCAAATCCCCCGAGAATTACTCTTTTTGAAAAGAACTTCGGAATCAAAAATCGCATAGCAAAACAAAATCCACAAATCCCAAAACCCAACAAAGGAATTTCTACAAAATCGAATAAAGTGAAGTTTTTGAAAACAATCCCCCAACCGGTTATGTTAAAAACCTTACAAAACCCTAATAAAAAACAGTAGATCTACTCACCAATTCACGCAGCTCAAAGAGAATTGACGAAGAAGCAAAAAGGAAATCGATGCGAAGAAGAGAAAGCTCACAAACCCTGCTTCGAGATCGCTGAGAAATTTCGAAAGAGATTTTTTGTGAGAGGCAGAGATTAAGATGAAATAGAGAGAAGGAGAGAGGCGTTGCCGCGAAACTTAAATAAAAAGACGACTTGAGACTTGTAAATGAAATAGAGAGAAGGAGAGAGGCGTTGCCGCGAAACTTAAATAAAAAGACGACTTGAGACTTGTAAGCCAATAGCCACTTCCCCTTTTTATTTTCATATTTTGTTATTTTTTTTATTTAAATCTAAAGCTAGTTTAGTGTGATCTGATACGTACACGTGGCTTTCTAGTACATCCACCGTTAGATTATTAGGGTTATTTTAGGGTTTTGTATTAACGGATACATGGGATAAAATTTGAAAATTGAAAGTATCCTAATCCAAATTTTACCTACAATTATCCAAAAATTTTAAATACGAATAAAATCAACTTCCGATGGAGAAAAATTGAAATTTTCTTTTGGCATTTAATTTGTAATTTTTTTCAGACGAAAAAAGAAAATAATTTTCGTATGCATAAAACGATTTTTATTTTTTTAAAACATGTATTTCAAAAATAAAGAAAAGATGAATAAATGTTAATTTAAATTTAGGTTACGTAAATACAATAATAAATCAACTCTAAAATTTAGGTTACGTAATCAACTCTAAAAGTTCATAATCAACTCAACTATTGTCATAATTCATCATATATTCATTCAAAAATTAAATCTGGCATTCCATTGGTGTTAATCAGAATTACTAAAATTACTAGAATAGGTTGACAAAAAAATATAGTCAAAATGAATAAACATTTGTATGGGATATATAAATTGTCATAAATGTTAATATATCACTATTTTTCTTTTTCTTTTTTTTCTATTATAACATTTACAATGGACCGTTAAATAATAATATTCAACAGTTTACTAGATAATGAGAAAAAAGAACCCAATATTGAAACCCTCGTGGATTTCAAATAAGTTGACATTAGTCAACTGAACAAAAGCACAGCCATTTGGCCACGTGACGTAACATTATTGGACAAAAGTTAATTAATTAGCACAAGAAAATGAGAATCATGATCTAAAATCTGGCATTCCATTGGTGTTAATCAGAATTACTAAAATTACTAGAATAGGTTGACAAAAAAATATAGTCAAAATGAATAAACATTTGTATGGGATATATAAATTGTCATAAATGTTAATATATCACTATTTTTCTTTTTCTTTTTTTTCTATTATAACATTTACAATGGACCGTTAAATAATAATATTCAACAGTTTACTAGATAATGAGAAAAAAGAACCCAATATTGAAACCCTCGTGGATTTCAAATAAGTTGACATTAGTCAACTGAACAAAAGCACAGCCATTTGGCCACGTGACGTAACATTATTGGACAAAAGTTAATTAATTAGCACAAGAAAATGAGAATCATGATCTAGGCTTTGATTGGTAGGGCTTTCATTAAAGCATTAGCATAATACTATATTTAGTATTATGCTATTGTAGTTGTCACCTCTAGTTAAAATGTTGATTGGCAAAATTTTAATATAAATTAATAAAATTACTAAAGTATTAAATTATTAAATATAGCATTATGCTGCTGTAGCCGTTTCTACCCTAAAAAAATTTAAAAATTTAATATAAATTAATAAAATTACTAAAGTATTAAATTATTAAATATAGCATTATGCTGCTGTAGCCGTTTCTACCCTAAAAAAATTTCTCTCTGAGTAGCAAATAAGGAGCAGATATCCTCTTAAAAATGTTCCAATATGTGCTCCAAAAAAAAAGTATATTGGCTATTAAAGATTTATTCTATAATAAAAGCCTTTCCAATCAGCCCTAATAACATTGGTTAGTTAATATATTGCACGTCAATAATAATGGAGGTAATAATAAAAAAACTGTTCGTACTTTTCAAGTGCATATGAAAAAAGATGATCTATATCTTCAGATCTCAGAATATAATCTTGCCAAGTACAAAAATTCAGGCTTAGAACTATATTCCCCAACTAACCGCTAAGAACTTAATCAATAAAGGAGACTCACCATGTCTACATCAAACCTACGAAACACTTCATCCAGGAATTTGATCGCTACATTTGTCAACTCAAAACTCTACAAAAATAATGAACACAACCCTTATCTGCTTAGTATCAAGGAACACAAGTTGGTGTGAAATGTAAGATTAATCGTGTTCCAAATATAATGTATACAGCTCATCATCCAGTTACAGACTTGCAAATCTACCTGATCGGGCTCTCGCATGAAGAACGAAGACAGAAGCAATTCCTCAGTAAGTATTAACTCATTGTTATGTGTTAAGTCATTGTTATAACCAAAATTGTTGAAAACATTCCACGCCCTCTCGATGTTCCCTCTCTCAATAAAACGAGTAAGTAAAAGTCTGAAGCTAGTCAGTGTCAGTTTTCTTTCATCCGCAGCTTCCGTACGCATTACTTCAAGTTCAAAACGCTCTAGTGGTGCATGGAAGCATTTGATCTATGTCAAAGTAACTATTAGTTGCAAAAGAAAATGAAAAAAAATGAGAAGGGGAACTGTAAGAACCTGAAAGTCATTGAACTCAGCATGGCTAAGAGCACCATCTCTGTCATGGTCACACAACATGAAAATACGGTTCAACGCCCCGACACAGCGGGGCTTCAGTGTCTTCAAAACTTTGTCAAACAAAGGCCCTTTTGGGGGTTCAACGCCCCGACACAGCGGGGCTTCAGTGTCTTCAAAACTTTGTCAAACAAAGGCCCTTTTGGGTGTAGGACAATCTTTTTGCTCTAATGAAAACGCCTTGTACCTACGGAAAAGCTATTTCTTTAGACTAATGTGTACCATGTTTGAACTAATAAAAAGTACGAGAGGAGTTCAAATTCATAAAACCTGGAAAGAGTATATAGCTGAACACTCAATACAATACCCTATCTCTGGATAGTCAATTATTGTGGGTTCGAAGATTTCTTCAATGCGAGATTGGTCCTGAAGCATCGTGTCGAACATACATGCCGCTACGATAACGGGAACTCTTACCTATGAAAAACATACAAAAAAAAACAAATTTTAATATTGGAAAAAACTGGAAAGACAGGGGGGGAAAAACAAACCTCTATCTCTCGAAGTATGGGAAGCCAATTGGAAATTAAAGACTCTCGAGTCTTAGGTTGATGATTGGCGTAAGTCAAGATTACTACATCCACGGTCATCAGTTGGTCTAAAACTATGTGCCAATCGTCGGGACTGAAACCAAAAAACAGAAACGTCACCAATAGCCACATGTGCCAATCGTCGGGACTGAAACCAAAAAACAGAAACGTCACCAATAGCCACATTATTTTTCTAAATTAAGAAAATATATACTACCTATTAGGATATACATAATGATATATGTAATATATTGTTTCCATTATTGTAATATATTGTTTCCATTATTAGAAGATCTCATAGGAAGCCCTAGCTATACTTTGTGTATATATATCATTGTACAATCTCTTAATAAGATTATCACAATTCATTATATTACACTACCTTGAAGAAGTATCGACAATTGTCACATGTATATTGGGAAGGTAGACTTCAGCCCTCTTAATAAGATTATCACAATTCATTATATTACACTACCTTGAAGAAGTATCGACAATTGTCACATGTATATTGGGAAGGTAGACTTCAGCCACAACAGAAGGGACAACCTCAACGAATGAACCATGCTGTGCGGCCTTAATCAAGGACGATTTTTCAGTGTCCTTGTCACCAACCACAATGACTCGTACAAGATTACCAATGTCAGCCATCCTATAAAATACAAAAATGGTTCTGAAAGATATGACTCGTACAAGATTACCAATGTCAGCCATCCTATAAAATACAAAAATGGTTCTGAAAGATCAGTACGTCAATTTCATATTCAATTTTCAGCAGAGAAAATTCAGCACATCGACTGTGAGTAAGAATTGCAAACACGAATAGAAATCAACTATGAGAATTCAATCATATCTACTCAATTACTTCAAGAATCAAAAATTCACAAGTTCGAATCTAAATCTCCCTAGAACTACTCTTTTCGAAAAGAACTTCGAAATGGAAAATCGCATGGCCGGACAAAATTCACAAATCACCACATAGGACTCAATAAGAACCAACCTTAGTCAATACCGTTGATTCACTCACCAATCACGCAACTTAAAGAGATGAAGCACAAGGAAATCAGTTGAGAGAAGAGAAAGCGCAAGAACCTGTTTTGAGATCGGAAGAATGATTTAGATGGAATAGAGAGAAGCAGAGAGGCGTTTCCGTGAAACTTGAATTAAAAGACGACTTAAGCCATATTCAATAGAGTAGAGTCACTCACGCAGCTCAAAGAAAATCACGACAATGAAGCACAAGATCAGCGGTTCTGAGAAAAGAAAACCTAAGAACCTGCTTCGAGATCTATCAGAAACTGCGAAAGAGATTTTTTGAGTGAGAGACAAAGATTTAGATGAAATAGAGAGAAACAGAGAGGATTCACTAACCAATCACGCAACAACTCAAAGAGAATGCGACGATGAAGCACAATATCAGCGGTTTTGAGAAAAGAACGCGCAAGAGCCTGCTTCGAGATCCATGAGAAACTACGAAAGAGATTTTTGAGCGAGAGAGAAAGATTTTGATGAAACAGAGAGAAATAGAGAGGTTTTAGGCTTTTATTTTCGTAGTTTGTTATTTTTATTTAAATCGAAAGCTAGTGTAATCTGATCTGAAGCGTACACGTGGCCTAATAGTATACTTACTTACCCTTAGATTATTTGTGTTGTACCAGGGTTTGCATTAACGGATACAAGGGATAATATTTGAAAGTATCCTAATCCAAAATTTACCAACAAATATCCAAATTTTAAAATAAGAACTAGAGTCTAACCCCCGTTACATCGCGGGTCAATTATTTTAATAAAAATTATATCTATTTACATATATTAATTATCTTCGGGTCAATTATTTTAATAAAAATTATATCTATTTACATATATTAATTATCTTATTTATAAAAGTTTTAAAAAATTATTTTATTTTGATGAAAATATTTTATTGTTAATTTATATTTTATATTTTATTTATTTTTAGAGTTCCTAAATATTTAACATAATTAGAATTAAATTTCAATTTTTTCAGATATTCACGGTGTAGTAAAGAAACGAAATGTTTCAAAAATAAATTTATAAAGATAGTTTCAATTTACCTTGCAATCTCAAATGTATAAAAATGACTAAAAATTAGCATGTCTACAATATAAATTTACAAAAATAGATAAAAATAATTTTAAGAGTTATCAATATCAAGACAAAAAATAAATAAAATAAGAGTTAATACCAATTTTTAGTCAAAATAATACTACGTTTAAATAAATAATTCAAATCTATATTGATTGGCATTCTCTCGTTACTACCAAAAAATAAATTAAAATATCATATATGTTATATATATATATGAGAATAAACTTTAGTTATATATATTGATATATATATGTGTGTGAAAGTTCATACTTTTCATCCTTTAGCTATAAATCGATATTCTTGACCGGTTTATTCTGAGACTCAAGTTCTTTCACGCAACCGATATTGAAAAATTCACCCATAACATCTATAAACTTAAAATAAGATGTTAATATTAACTAATCTAACAAAAATATAAAAATAACTAATAAAAGAGATATAACAACTCACATACTAAAATATTTGGATTAACTTGATCATCTAAAATTAGGAGAAATGTTGTTAGTAAGAGATATTGAGAATCACTCACAATTTTAGACATTTAAAAATATGTGGAGTTTAAAAATCGGTCTCTGAATCAAACCGAAATATTCTGGTTTGTATGGTGATGAAGGACATATATCTATATTTATATTCAACTTGAACAATGAAAATCTCTCAATTATTTATATTCAACTTGAACAATGAAAATCTCTCAATCTACCGATGTGGAACTATAAAAAGAAGACTATTTTTTTTAACCAAGATTCGTATGGGCTTTGTTGGCTCAACCATGTAAATTTTCTTTATTAATAAATTATAAAGACCAAAAGAGAAACCCAAAAAAAGCCCGATTGATTTTTTTTTTAAGGTTTTTTTTTAAAAAAATTCTTTTTTCGGATATTTTATAAATAATTCACATAAACCGATTCCAAAACGAATCTTTATTCGGACTAATTCGAATATGATTTTTTCTATCGAACAACCCGACTGAATAATCCGAGGAATTATTTAATGTTTTCTGATGTATTACCCAGATTAAACAGACTGATCACCTAAACATGAAATGTATTAATGGATCAATATTCGGTATTAAACCCGATATGTTTAACATCATCAATATTTGTCACAAATCAATTGGCTACTTAAATTCAATATAATTATCTTTAAAGAAACTATTTAATGTTTTTTGATGTTTGGTTACGGGTTTAGAAATACCGTGTCTGGCTATTAGAATAATTCTAAAATTTGTACTTCAATTTTAATAGGGTAGTAGATTTGACAGCTTCTAATTTTTATTTTGTAATCAAACTCAAAATTATTACATTACTTTAATTTTGCTGTTCCAGACTTTTTTTTTTGGTAGCCTATTGGCATTACAACTTTAGTAAAAAAAGGAATGAGTGGGGTTCGAACCCCTGAGGTGTCAAGGATTGTAGCCCTTGGTTGGCATGTGGGAATCCATCTTTCGTAGGTAATCCTGAACGTCCCAAACTATTTATAGAGAATTAAATATTCAAAAATATATATTAGATAGTGAACATAGCTCTTTTAATCTCAAATATAATTGCGAAAATAAAAATCGTATCATGTTATACTATTTATAGCAAATTCAATCTACGAAATATATTGTATAGAGGATATCGAATAAAAAAAATTAGCATATCTCGTTCCATTATTTTCATTTACTTGAAATATTTGACAGCTTCTAATTTTTATTTTGTAATTTTATTTTTATTTTTAGTTTAATACTGAATAAATTTATTTTAAAATAATTTTCTTCAATTGATAACAAGTAAAATTTTAAGTCAATATTTTTTGATTGAGGGACTCTTGAAATTTTATGTTTTTTTTTTTAAAAATTCGGTTTTTTATAATTGTTTTTTTTTTTAAAAATTCGGTTTTTTATAATTTCAATTTTAATAGGGTAGTAGATTTAATTAATAAATATTTTCTCATTACTAACCTCTTCAATATTTACCATAAATCAATACGCCTATTAATTTCGATATCATATCTTTATATATATTAAATAAATAATTGAATGTTTTATGATGTTTAGTTACGGGTTTAGAAATACCGGTGTTTGGCTATTAGAATAATTCTAAAATTGTACTTCAATTTTAATAGGGTATATGATCACCTAAACATGGAATGTATTAATGGATACATATTCAGTATTAAACCCGATCTGTTTAACACCATCAATATTTGCCATAAATCAATAGGCTACTTAAATTCGATATAATTATCTTTAAATAAATTATTTAATGTTTTCTCATGTTTGGTTAAGAGTTTAGAAATACCGTGTTTGGCTATTGGAATATTTCTTAATATTAATTTTAATAGGGTATAGATTTGACAGCTTCTAATTTTTATTTTGTAATCAAACTCAAAATTATTACATTAACTTAATTTTGCTGTTCCAAACTTTTTTTTTTTGGTCTATTATAGCCTATTGGCATTACAATTTTAGTAAGAAAGGGAAGGAGTGAGGTTCGAACCCCTGAGATGTCAAGGATTGTAGCCCTTGGTTGACATGTGGGGAGCCATTTTTCCTAGATAATCCTGACGTTCCAAACTATTTATTGAAAATTAAATATTCAAAATATATATTAGATAGTGAACATAGCTCTTTTAACCTCAAACATAATTGCGAAAATTATTACATTACCTTAATTTTGTTGTTCCAAACTTTTTTTTTTGGTCTATTATAGTCTATTGGCATTACAACTTTATTAAGAAAGAAAAGGAGTGTGGTTTGAACCCCTGAGGTGTCAAGGATTGTAACCCTTGGTTGGCATGTGGAAATCCATATTTCCTAGATAATCCTGACGTTCCAAACTATTTATTGAAAATTAAATATTCAAAATATATTAGATAGTGAAAGCTCTTTTAACCCCATATTTCCTAGATAATCCTGACGTTCCAAACTATTTATTGAAAATTAAATATTCAAAATATATTAGATAGTGAAAGCTCTTTTAACCTCAAACATAATTGCGAAAATAAAAATCGTATCATGTCATACTATTTATAGCAAATTCAATCTACGAAATATATTATATAGTGGATATCGAATAAAAATTTTTAGCATATCTCATTCCATTATTTTTATTTACTTGAAATATTTGACAGTTTCTAATTTTTATTTTGTAATTTTATTTTTATTTTTAGTTTATATTGATACTGAATAACATTTATTTAAAAATAATTTTCTTCAATTGATAACAAATAAAATTATAAGTCAGTATCTTTTTAATTGAGGGACTCTTGAATTTTGTTTTTTTAAAAAAAAAAATCGGATTTTTAGAATTTAATTAATCATATATGCATATTTAATTAATCAATATTTTCTCATTACTAACCTCTTCAACATAAATCAATACGCCTATTAAATTTGATATCATATCTTTATACATATTAAATAAATTAAATTAATAATTGAATGTTTTCTGATGTTTGGTTACGGGTTTAGAAATACTGGTGTTTGGCTACTCGAATAATTCTAAAATTGTACTTCAATTTTAATAGGGCTCGAATAATTCTAAAATTGTACTTCAATTTTAATAGGGTAGTAGATAAAAAATCAACTTCATCTTGCCATGGAGAAAAATTGAAATTTTCTTTTGGCACATAGTTTGTATTTTTTCACAAACTAAAATAAAAAATAATTTTCGTAAGTATAGAACGTTTCAAAACGATTGTTTTTTTTTTCTTAAAAAAAACATGTATTATACATTTGTTGTACTTCAATATTTGATTCTTTTATATATTGAAAAACTAAAGAAAATATGAATAAATGTTAATTTGAATTTAGGAGGTGACACAAATACAATAACGAATCATGAGTTATAATCAATTCTAAAAATTTATCATATAAGTTATTCCTTCAAAATTTATATCTTGCATTCCATTTTGTTTAATAGAATTACTAAAATAGGTTGAAAAATAAAAATAAAAGAGACTTTAACTTAAAATAGTATTAAAAAAGAGTTTCTCAAAAAAATACCACCGAGATTGTGTCTTACAATCCATACCAATTTTTTAATAAGAAAAATACGAGCTTGCCCTTGCCTTTTGTGTACATAAAAAATGATATCCGAAGTGTTCTAAAACGATTTAAAAAAAAAAAAAAAAAAACTACATGTATTATACATAAGTTGTATTTCAAAAATAAAGAAAATATGGATAAATGTTAATTTAATTTTTTTTTTTTTTAGGCTAATGGCTCTTACATTTTAAGAAAGTGGCTCTTACCTTTTAAAGTACAAGGGAGAAGGGAAGACTTAATATGATGAATTTTTAGAATTGGTAGTAACCCTGGACTAGGTGTCTTGGACGCAGTTTTATGTGGTTACGCAAATACAATAATAAATAATGTGTCATAGTCAACTCTACAAATTCATCATATAAATTCAAAAATTAAATCTTCTGTTAATCAGAATTAACAAAGTTAGTTGACAAAAAAAAAAAAAA
>CM071720.1:2814696-2826342 GCA_036630335.1 Physaria fendleri | reverse complement strand
GTATTTGTTAGAAAAAAAAATTATTTGTATGATGCACATTGATGTCAACAAATTAATCCATTTTTAAAATAGAGTTATTTAATAATGTTATTCATAATTATCTTTTTATTCATATTTCTCATTCATATTTTAGATAAAAAAAAAATAAAGATTAAAGTGAAAAAAAAATTGATGAAAAGATATATATTTTTTTTTTGGTAAATGTGAAAAGATATTATTTTTAATTTAATACATGTATATGAATATATGATAGTATTAAATTTTATATATTCATGTACGAGGGTGAGGAGGAGGAAGTGACGGTGGATGAATGAAAAAAAATCTTGATGCAAAGGTATTATTTTCAATTTTATACATGTATATGAATATATTAAGTTTGATATATTTATAGGGTCACGGTGGTTGAAAAGATGCTAAAGACGGAGGAGTTTAACGTTGTTATTTGATTTTTATTTTTTTTTGGTTGGATCACCTTTGATGTATGCTGCCGTGGAATTATGTTATATTTGGGTGATATATTTATTTAATTGTTTGTTTTATTTCAATACAACCTTAAATTACGTCGCTAACAAAATTTATTATTATATTATAAACTTTTATATAATATTTATATTTTCTACTTTATTATTTTGTTTTAGTAAATTCTAAATTTTATTATAAATTTGCAATATTCTTTCAATTATATTACATAAACAATAAATAATAAAAAAATATCATGAAATAATTATTGGAAATATTTTTAAATCTATTATATTAAATTTAAAAATATGTATTTTTATTTTTTTGAATATCAGATTAGAAATATAACCAAAAATGTTTCTAAAAGAAAAATAGTTAAAAATTATAGTTAGATCATTCATGAATTACTAATAAATAAATTTAAATTATTCATTTAATTATTATCATACGAGTTTCTAATAACTAGTAACATATATTTATGAAGATTTAACATAATATATGTATAGATACCCAAAATGCTAGTTAATTAATATAAAAGGGATATATATTGAAAATTTCAATATTTGAGATTTTAGTTTCAAGTTTACAGATAATTTCGAGGGAATAATTATCCAAAAAAAAAAAAAATAACATATATTTATGAAGATTTAACATAATATATGTATAGATACCCAAAATGCTAGTTAATTAATATAAAAGGGATATATATTGAAAATTTCAATATTTGAGATTTTAGTTTCAAGTTTACAGATAATTTCGAGGGAATAATTATCCAAAAAAAAAAAAAATTTCAAGTTTACAGATAATTTCGAGGGAATAATTATCCAAAAAAAAAAAAAAATGATCACCATATTATTACTCTCACCCTTAATCATGATTATGATATGGCAATTACAGTAAAAGACAAGATTTTAGCATCCAAAAAACTTTAACTCTTTCACCATCAAAAACAAAAAGAGAGGAGAATAGCAAAATAATAACCTGCTAGTAAGAATGAGGTTGCTGCATGTAATAAAGTGGCCTAGCTTGCTGCTGCGCATGTAATAAAGTGGCCTAGCTTGCTGCTGCTGTGGGTACTGCACCACAATTCCAATTCCATCACCATTAGACTTTGATTCTGTCCTCTTTTTTAGAATCAGCGGTTCAACAGGTTTGTGTTTTAGTGTCAAACCTGAGGTTGTCCATTTGGTGTATAATAGTTTTGAGGATGATACATCAACGGTGTTTGGTGAAGAGGATATGGCGGCGAGACCTGCCAATTTTGAAGTGTCGAGTTTTAGAAACATAGTTCGGTTGGGCTTTATATACAAGGGAGGGAACTTACTCCGAAACTAACAGGTGGCATTCCAGGCATCTGCTGAAAAGGGACATGACTAGGTCCAGGGAAATAGAATGAGGCATCTGAGATTGGAGATTGAGGTCGCGCAACAGCTGGTTGCCATGGTTTGAAACTCTTCGCATGTGGATTGAGTTTGAATTCCTGATCAGACCAAACGATCCATAATTAGTTAAATAAACAAAAACAAAAGCAAGTTAACACTTTATCAAGTTTTAACAACTCAGATAAAAACCTTTGCATTCGGATTAAGTGTGGACTTTTCTGATGAGGACGTAGAAGCTATTGATGTTGAAGGACCTTTATGGCTTTCTGAACTTCTAGAAGCCGACTGCCCAAAAGAGCTTTCAGTTTTTGGTTTAGAAACTTGACGGACTTGTCTTTGTCTCTCAGTAACAGCCTTCGACGTCGAGGTTGCATCACCATCAAATTTTACACTTTCGCTGATATCTATATTCCAAAATACATTATTTACATTATCTCACGCCTACAACCTGGTTTCCGAATTAGATGGAAGTAATGTATACCTCCATGACCAGAAGTTGATTCTTCAGATGACTGTGTTAATACAGAAGGAAGCCAAAGAACAACAATGTTAAAAATTAACAGAACAATGAAACGCCAAAAACAATCGTAACTCAACATGGAGTTGACGTTACTCTGTCATTGTGTGAAACCACATGGCCAAAAACAATCGTAACTCAACATGGAGTTGACGTTACTCTGTCATTGTGTGAAACCACATGATTATTGTTGGTTTTTGGCTCATCTAGCTGGCTCTCACTATTATGTCAAGAGAAACTCCCAATGTGAGTAAAAAGATATTTTACATGATTTTCCAGATGTGTAGCTTAATAGCAAAATAAAAACCTGACGCTGTTGCCTGGGGCAGGAAAATCTTTGGATCGCTGTTCAGAGGGAAGGTGCCAGGCGTTATCAACAGATATCGAGCAGCTTTGATCTATTTTTCTATTACTGTCACCCTGAAAGAAAATGAATGGTCATATCACCATCCGTGAAGCTATATAAACTAATGGTGGCCATACCCGTAATTCTTCAGAGCCATTGCCACTAGAAGTTGGCTTCTGGCCCTCAGAAGTCAAGTCAGATTGTTGCAAGTATCCAGCAATGCGTCGTTCTCCTCATCAAACCCACTATCATCAAGTCCAATAGCTCGACAGACAGAAGAGTATTTGGTTTCCTCGTCAATATCAAATCTCTCATTAAGCTTAAGGCCTCGTTCCTGCATGCATGAATAATTAGAAATATGGACAGTAACAAAAACATAGGAATTAAGATGCAATTAAAAACCTCCCAAAATCACCTCTGCTACATGAATATCTCCAGTATTCTCACCCTCAATCTCTCTTGCAATTTTCAAGGCTGGCTCTTCCAACTCTCTTGACCAAGGACCTCTCTCTCTCTCTTGCAATTTTCAAGGCTGGCTCTTCCAACTCTCTTGACCAAGGACCTCTCTCAAGTTTTGTCGTATAGAGTTCCTCGTCAAAAGTGCTCTTTACTCCAAAAAGTGACTCATTCACCTCAAACTGGTTCCATCGCCTATAAGCAGAAACGGAACAACTGAGCATATTACAAGTAAAGTCTCACTACTTTTCTTCTTATAGACATTTACTCTGGGTTCTAAAATATACATGATTTCACTAAATAATATTATTCTAGCTCAAGAGCCTAGTCTAAAGTGCAAGCAAAAATATAATATATTCATTTCACCACTCTCATTTAAAATTTCAGCTAAGAAATCGTGGTCTGAATATCTAGCTGACAATGTATAACACTTGTGTCTTTGTGTATATATATACCTATTCCAAGGGTTATCAAACGCATTCTCCAAATCTGCACCCTGAGGAACATCCTCATCAGGTACCCAGGGTTACAGCTCTCTTTCCCGATCAACATAATAAGACTGTGATATAGAAGAGTCTGTCAACAGCTCCTCAGGCTTCTCATTCTGAACTGCATATAACAAGCTATCCCATAATACAGAGAGATCCTAACACCAAAAGCAATGATAAAAAAGGAATGTTAATGTCAAAAATCAAGGTAATTTCCATGTCATGTTGCACATTGACATAAACTTAGAAAGCACCTGAGCTAGAACTTGTACAACTTCATCTGCAGGAAGAATTAATGTCTTGGAAGGTTGGTTTCTGACAAACTCAGAACAAGATTTATGCCCTCGTAAATTACCTTCTTTAATCAAGCATGCCATCTTTAGAATGATTCCTGGAAGTTTCAAGCAATTTATAAACGGTAAAAATGAAGCACTATTTTTCTGTGCTTTTCATCTGTAAGGAACAAAATTCTGATTCATAGTCTCACCAAAATCCTTCTCTACATTAGCAGCATCAAATATACCACTATAAACCGATCCATTTTTGAGATGCACTTCCACATGATGCCCAATATTACATGTTGTGAGGTATACTAAACGATCGCGCAAAGGCCTCTCCAAGCTCCTAGCTTCCCCATTGAATGCTAAATATGTAATAATAGAGCATCGGAAATCAGAAATTAACATTGCAGATAAGGCACAGATTATCAACAACTAACCTGTATTTGGTGTATTTACAGGATGTGACGTTATAGACTGCGTTTTACTCAAAACTCCCTCTTTTTCACCTCTTCTGTGTGGAAATCCATTTGATGAAGGTTTCAACTGAAGAACAGGTTGCATATTCGTTGAAGTCCCAAACTTTTCGAAACAGGAAAAATAGATAGTCTGTTAGAGGTAATCTGAGAAAGAAGAATTTCTCAAGTGTTGAGAGTAAGGTATAAATGGGCAACCAGATCAAAGAATTAAGTTCCAATGTGAAATCTTGGGGGCATCATTCAACAACAGTTAAATATCACAGGCTTAACTAAAAGTGGGAACCATAAATAGGACAACGAGAATGACTGTATGCTGCAAACATAAAAACACAGTTTACTAGTATGCTACTATTCCATCCAGACATTCAGTAAACAGCCTTGGCAATACAGAAAGAAATACATAAACAAATAATTGACCAACCTTACATAGTTACATGTTCATATGTTTTAAACTAGCACTAAGCAAACTATAATTAACCAACAGAATAGGAAGTATACCTTTCCAAGGAAACATATCCCTTGAGAATCCTTTCTATCTTTATTTGGCAAATCGAATAGTGAATAGTAAGTATACCTTTCCAAGGAAACATATCCCTTGAGAATCCTTTCTATCTTTATTTGGCAAATCGAATAGTGTGGCTAGTTTGCGGACTTCTTCCTGCACATCAGAAACCAAAGGCAAACAAGTATAACAGTCGCCACTTAGAAATTAAAAAACTCTTCCTATTCTTTTCATGTTTCCAAATGGAGGGTAGGTTTTGGACTACAATCTCTTCCAGTTTCGCAAGGTAGAACTTCCTCGTTTACCTTGTTTACACAACCAAGTGGGAAAAGCAGTCGCTTAAGCTGAGTTTGAGAGAGATGAGAAAGGAAGTAGGTCTGATCCTTCACCTACAAAACCGTAATATATAGAATTAAATGGTAGAGATACTGAAACCCAAAAACATCGTAACTAAGAAACATAGCACCATAAAAAAAAGGTAAAATGGAAATAAAAAGTGTTTTATTCGAGTAACCGAGTAAGTACAGCGTCTTGTGAAAGTTCTAAAACAGACGATGAATCATTTTGGTCAGCAGGAGGATGGACCACTTTAGCATAAAGAACTTCCTCGTTTACCTTGTTTACACAACCAAGTGGGAAAAGCAGACGCTTAAGCTGACTTTGAGAGAGATGAGAGAGGAAGTAGGTCTGATCCTTCACCTGAAAAACCGTAATATATAGAATTAAATGGCAGAGATACTGAAACCCCAAAGCAACGTCACTAAGAAGCATTAGCAGCCTAAAAAAAGGTAAAATGCAAATAAGAAGTGTTTTATTAGAGTAACAGAGTAAGTACCGCGTCTTGGGAAAGTTCTAAAACAGATGATGAATCATTTTGGTCAGGAGGAGGATGGACCACTTTAGCATAATGACCTGAAGCTATGTAGTCATACTCCATATCACTGATCGCATCCATAAATGCACCTGAAATTGGACATCAATCTATAGCTGATTAGCCACATTAACAGAGACACTTCAACTGAAAAGCTAAAGATTTTTCATGAGGGAGAGCTCTTAATAACAAAATATTTAGCAAAAGAGCTTTTACCAAACTTAATTCTAGTATTACACAAAACATCTGGATTAGGTGTACGTCCACAACGGTACTCCTCAATAATATAGGAAACCTGATTGAATGATGAAACAGAACCAAAAAATCCAATCAGAACATCAGTTAGAAGAAACTTATTAGCAATCCCAAAAAGAAGCAACGAAGAAAGAACTTACAACTCTTTCCCAATATTCATCTGTTAAATGCACAACCTCCAAAGGAACATCAATCTGTAAAATGACACCATTAGCTGAGAAGATGCAGTAAACATCCCACTTTGTTTAACAGATGAAGATCTTATAAGGGTTTATCAAGAAAACTACCTGCTCACAAACATGCTTTGCATACTTCAAATCATCTTCCCAAGGGCACTGATTCCAGAAATTCTCAAAGCCTTCCTAAATAACATAGAATATCACAACCTAAATTCTAGAAATGGCCAACAACAGTAAAGATGAATCATCAAGTCAAAACACATTCAAAATCCAATTCACATCAAAATCTATACAAATTAAGATATTATATGGTTGCAGCTGTAATGTGAATACAATGGCAGTGAAGAAGAAGCACACCTGAAACCAGATCTTGAGATAGAAAGCAGTACAGGAGTGACCAGCGGCATGGAGGAGACGGAGAGCGACACTACTATCGACGCCGCCACTGAGGAGTACGGCGACACGAAGAGGCTTCTCAGGCATGGAACACGAGAAATACTGGTCGACGAGAAAGGCATGGCGAATACAGGTACGGCCAGAAGAAAGGATAGGCGTAACTTGATTAGAGAGATAGAAAGCAGTACAGGAGTGACCAGCGGCATGGAGGAGACGGAGAGCGACACTACTATCGACGCCGCCACTGAGGAGTACGGCGACACGAAGAGGCTTCTCAGGCATGGAACACGAGAAATACTGGTCGACGAGAAAGGCATGGCGAATACAGGTACGGCCAGAAGAAAGGATAGGCGTAACTTGATTAGAAGCTTGTGGAGACGACAAGCGAGATGAAGAGGAGGAGGAAGAGAACAAAGGTAAAACGCGGAAGGAAATTGAGAAGGAAGAGAGAGGTAGGCGAAAGAGTGATGGTGAAGGAGAGAGGAAAGGTTTGGCGACGGCGGAGAACATCGGAATTCTCCGACGACTGAACCTTCTGGGGAGACAAGAGGATTATCTTATCTGCTCTGTTTTTTGTACTCTCTTTTTTTAAATTGTTTTTCTACCATTTTAATGAGTTATTAAAATTTGGGTATCTAAGCCCAATATCGATGTCAAAGCCCAATATCGATATTAAAGCCCAAATAATTCACTTTAGGGTTTGTATCGAAGCTATAAATACTAAAAACGATTCACTTTAAGGTTTGTGTCANNNAGATCTGATAATTGAAATCTTGTTAAGATTGCCAGCCAAATCTGTGTTGAGATTTAAATCTGTGTCGAAGTCATGGCGCTCCATCATCAGTAGCCAACAATTCATAGAAGCTTTCATGTCTCTTTCTCTCGAAGTCATGGCGCTCCATCATCAGTAGCCAACAATTCATAGAAGCTTTCATGTCTCTTTCTCCACCTCGTCTTCTCCTTTCTTTCACTGATTGTGATGGCGAACAAGAGTTTTTCTTCTCTACACCCCATCAAAGTTCTTCCTTCTTGTCTTCATATTCAGCAGTGTTAGTCGCTGAAAAAAACGCCTTGACGATCCCAAAATCCGTATATGATTATTATAACATATTCAATTCAGTTCGTGGTTTCCTCTCCTGTCGCATCGGGAATTGTTTCGTGGTATGTAATCCAACAACAGGACAAGTCATCCCCTTACCTGAAAATAAAGACAATAAATATCATTATTGGATGTACTTAGGATACCATCCAAAGAGCGATCAGTACAAAGTATTGCGCCTTGGTTATTTTTATAACCCGGTTTCACATATTGTACTTAGTGTATGCGCCTTGGGAGGTCAAGGATCTTCTAACTCATGGAGGCCCATCAAATATTACGACTACAAGAGTCACGATGAGATAGAACTGAGTAGTTTTGATGTTGGGTCAGAGCAGTTACGTCTTATATCAACACCTAAAGATGTGTCAGGTACCATAACAAACTACCTTGGAAAATTAGCTGTGTTTTGCTCTCTTGACTCTGAAGGTGAATTTAGAATATGGGTTCTTGATGATGTCAAGAATCAATTTTGGTCTAAGAAGACTTTCGTGCTTCCTTCCTTTACCAAGATTTCAAGATCGATGAATTTAGCCTTTGAGGGGATCACCGGGGCTGGAGAGATCGTCTATGGTGTTCGTTCGTCATCTTATCTTTTCGATAGAACTGAGTAGTTTTGATGTTGGGTCAGAGCAGTTACGTCTTATATCAACACCTAAAGATGTGTCAGGTACCATAACAAACTACCTTGGAAAATTAGCTGTGTTTTGCTCTCTTGACTCTGAAGGTGAATTTAGAATATGGGTTCTTGATGATGTCAAGAATCAATTTTGGTCTAAGAAGACTTTCGTGCTTCCTTCCTTTACCAAGATTTCAAGATCGATGAATTTAGCCTTTGAGGGGATCACCGGGGCTGGAGAGATCGTCTATGGTGTTCGTTCGTCATCTTATCTTTTCGAGTTTCTTTGTTATGATGTGGAGAAGAAGATGGAAAGAACATTTACAGTTAAAGGACTCGAAGATTATATGTATGATGTTGATAATGATTGTTTTTTCTTTGGTCGAAATGCTGATAATTGTTCTAGTCTTAAAATTCGTCCTTATTGTTCCTCTCTATTATGTTCTTATGTGGAGAATATAATCTATCTGTAACTGTTCTTTTCTTCTTGCAATAGACTCTCTATTATGTTCTTATGTGGAGAATATAATCTATCTGTAACTGTTCTTTTCTTCTTGCAATAGAAGGATTGAATTCTTATTAAAGTTTCTTGATTGGTCTCTCTAAAAATTGATTTTGCTAGATTCTGCATACAGATTCTTTTATGTACCCGTGAAGCTTCAGTACCATTTCGAAAACAAGAGAGTGTGAACTGACATCTCTCACCCTCGGTTGCTTTCATATGTAGGTACCATTTCGAAAACAAGAGAGTGTGAACTGACATCTCTCACCCTCGGTTGCTTTCATATGTAGCATTGCTTTTGATTGAACTATATATTTATGAAGATTTTGACTTTGAATTGATTAATTGTGAGAATTACAGCCCAATATCGATGTTAAAGCTCAACATTTGTGTATTTAAGCCCAATACAAATTTGGATAAAATTTGTTATTATCTAAAATATAAATTTCCTGATAAATTTATGTTAAATTAGATATAAATTTCCTGATAAATTTATGTTAATTTTTTTTTTAAAATTAGCATTTTTATACTTAACAATAAATAATAAATTAGCACTAACTTAAAAAAATTTTAACTCTAAATTATTATTGTTATTATTATTATCTTAAATATTAATATTCTAATTTGATGATCCAAACTATAATATTAGTTTTCTAATTTATTTTTTCTGTTCGGACCCACTGCGATGAACAGATGGAAGATGCGGATATGCTTCGAGAAAAACTTTAATATTAAAACTGACAAGAAAATTAATATTAAAAAAAAAAATTAATCCCTTAATTTAATATTAAAACTGACAAGAAAATTAATATTAAAAAAAAAAATTAATCCCTAAATCCTAAATCGGCCACTTCACTAACCAAATCCCCAACATCCGCCTCGATAACGCAGAAGAAGCAATGAAAAAATTAATCCAGCTAGTCGTGATCAGAGTTTACCCGGTGAAACTGACGTTAAACCATGAATCTTAGAGCTAGAATTGAATCAGAGAGAATGATCGGAGCTAAGCTAATCAGCTAACTCGGAGCTAAGCTAATCAGCTAACTCCTTGATTTTGTGTAAGAAGCAAAATTAATGAAAAGAAAAAGCAGCTACACGTTGTCTAGGTTATGATCACCTACAGTGAAGTGCATGTTCATTCCGTTACCATTTAAATAGGGTACGCTTTTTGGGCTCAATGGGCTAAAATTGGTCTATAAAATAACGGTTCAACTTCTCTAATCGGCCCAATCTATTAAAATTTATATTTAAAAAATAAAAAATAAATTGACGTCAACCAAATATTTTTTTCCCTAAATTCCATTTTCCTCTGCTCTTATCTGTACTTGAAACCCTAGTTCTGTATTCGATTTTAGGGTTTAAGAATACAAATCGTTTGCATCTACCTAGCATATACGCGGATCGCACTTCGATTCGCTAGGTTTGCATCTACCTAGCATATACGCGGATCGCACTTCGATTCGCTAGATACTCATAATCGATCTTTGTATTTCTCTGTTTGGGGTTGTTTGACACAGCTTGATTGATAATGGTGACTGGGTCCAGAGCTAGCGGTAATCGGATGATGGGACTTGATGATAGTGCGAGAAAGATGATTCATTCGATAAAGGAGCTAGCGGTAATCGGATGATGGGACTTGATGATAGTGCGAGAAAGATGATTCATTCGATAAAGGAAGTTTTGGGCAATCACTCCGATGCTGATATTTACGCCGCTTTAAAACAAGCTAACATGGACGCTGACGAGGCTGTGCAGAAGCTGATTCATCAAGGTTGTTCTCTCTTCATATCTTTTTCACTATCTATTTTGATGGGAGTTATGGTTTTTAGTTTTTGGTCTTTCTTCCTTCTTAGAGTTCTTACCTGATAAAGATGATTGTCATTGCATCATGTTTGCGACCTCTTTTATGGAATTCATTTTTGGTATTTCTTGAAATTCTTATATTACTATACGCATACAATAGTATTGGGCTTCAGTGGTTTCTGAATTTCTGGATTGAGATTTGATTTCATTTTACGTTTTCTTCTGTTATTTTACTCTCTCTCGTGTTTGTTTGTTTGTTTGCAAATTATGTCTTTAATTTGGGTTTTTGTTGCCATCATCAATTTCGTTTGCTAAAGCCTTTCTTTTGCTCAGATTCATTTCACGAGGTTAAGAGAAAAAGAGACCGGAAGAAAGAGGTAAGACTGCAAATATTTGTTATGTTATCTGTTCCAAGTTGATCCTTTTTCTTTTCTTTCTTTTTGAAACTGCATTTGAAGAAGGTGACTAGATCTCTCATCGGATATCTGCATTTGCTAATTGCTAAGCTACTTTTTTTTTTTGGTTTAGTAGCTATAACAGCCATCCTTCTTACGAAATTTATATTTTTTGGTGGTAGAAATTTTTTCAAAAATTTTCTAGTCTCTCGAACAGTTTGCTGATTTTTTGGAGATCGTTAGAATACTTACTTAGCTTCTGGGGGTCATTTTGGAGGTCAGCGTCTCTAGGGCTACTCTGTGTGAAAAAAGGGGTGTTGAAAACTTTTTCTTGTATAACCTCTGATTTTTCTAGGACGTATCCTTTGGCTTCAGGAAAAAACGTGAAGAGATGAAGAAAACTAGATGTGCTAACAGATTTGAAATATTGAATTTTGAAGCTTAATTATCTTTGGTCCGTCAAATTTAGTTGCATAAAAATATGAGAAATTAAGTTTAATTGGTAGTTAACTACAGTTGTCTTCTTCTCGTGACAAGATAAATACAGTTAAATGTTTTTTTTTTGTTAGGAGTTTAAGAACAACTGGTACAAGTATTACAATATTAGTTATAAAAATCACGTA
>CM071720.1:2793884-2803963 GCA_036630335.1 Physaria fendleri | reverse complement strand
CTTTTGTTTTCCTTTTTAAATTATTAAATTGGCAGATAATTTGTAGAAAGTATCAAGGTCTTAGAGTTAGATGAGTTTTGCTATTTCTCTGAAACATTTTTACTCTTTCTTCCTCATCTGATATTCTTGCTATGTGGTAGGATGTCCGAACACCTACTCCTGTGCCCGTGGGAAATTCAAGTGACACAAATCTGAAGGATGCATGGCGCTCAGATGCAACTGAAGACAAAAAGGACTGGATGAAAATTGTGCCTGAGAATGAAACAAGTCGCAGATGGCGTGAAGAGGAAAGAGAAACTGGTTTACTCGGTGCTAGGAAAGGTGATCGGAAAAAAACAGAACGTCTATTGACAATGTCTCAAGTAAGAGAGACTGGTGAGAATAAAAATACTGCTTCTTCTGATAGGTGGCATGATGTTAATTCTCGTGCTGCTGTACATGAACCACGACGTGACAACAAATGGTCTTCTCGGTGGGGTCCTGATGACAAAGAGAAAGAAACCCGTTCTGAGAAGGTAGATAATAACAAGGACAAGGAAGAGCCTCATACCGAAAGTCAATCTGTGGTTAGTAGCGTCCGTTCATCTTCTGAACGGGACTCTGACCCTCGTGACAAATGGAGGCCACGTCATAGGATGGAATCCCAGTCTGGTGGGTTGACTTCTTATCGCTCTGCACCTGGATTTGGGCTTGATAGAGGACGAGCTGAGGGCCAAACTTCAGGGTTCACTGTGGGCCGAGGAAGGGCATCTGCAATTGGGAGGGGTTCTTCAACCTCCTTAATTGGTACTGGTGCATGCACTTTCTTAGGAAATGGAAGGATTCCTGGTAAACAGAGCGCTTCAGCCTCTATGTTTCGGTATCCAAGGGGTAAACTGCTTGATATGTACAGAAAACAGAAGCCTATCTTTCTGTAAGTGGGATACCGACTGAACTGGAGGAAGTGGCCTCCATAACTCAAGTGGATTTGATAGAACCTCTTGCTTTTATTGCACCGGATGCTGAAGAAGAGGTACGCTCCTTTTTACAAATGGTTATTAATTTTGAATTTCTTATTTGTAACTGGGTATTTTATCTATTTAGGCAAGCCTCAACGGCATATGGAAGGGAAGGATCATTAGTAGCGAAGTTTACACTCCTCCATCTGGGGAAGAATCCTTAGGTGAAAACAATTTGGGTATGTTAACTTGTCGTTAGTTTCTTAGCCTCTCTATCTTCCCAACTAGGATATTGTCGATTGCTTCTCTGACCATGGTCTTTTTGGATGTTACTACGCTAAAACGCTGCATACTTGACTCAGGTGAAACAAAAATGGACCGTGCTCTGCTAGGGTTTTTGAATGGTGACTGTGGTTCCTTACAAAATAGTGATTCTGGTATGTCGAACTTGTCTTCAGTATCATGTACTATTTAGAAAAATTCGATCCTTCTGAGTTTGCTGAATTTATTTAGTGTTCTGTATATTCTGAACAAAAGTCAAACAACTATTATTGTAGGATTACTTGGTAGTCATAATGGAGATCTGGGAGGTGCTGCAAGCGTCCCAAGATTGAATTCTGTGGCTTCTGAAAATTGTGGATCTGTTGGAGCTGGTTATCAACTCTCTAGTGGAAGTCCTGAAGTGGTTAGATCTGCTTTTAGTAATTCCTCTACACTGGATGGGAGCGAATCCATTTGTGCTTCTCTTGAGCAGGATTATAAGGGCAAGCTGCAACAACCAGATATTGAAGTGAATCACTTAGAAGGGGCTATGCCACCTGAGGATTTTATGTTCTCGTATATTGATCCGCAAGGAGTAATTCAGGGACCGTTCATTGGTGCTGACATTATTTCATGGTTTGAGCAAGGGTTTTTTGGGACAGACCTGCAGGTTCGCTTGGCAAATGCTCCAGAAGGAACTCCTTTTCAAGATCTAGGCAGGGTCATGTCATATTTAAAGACAGAAAGTGTTCATGCCCATCTTAGTGACCAAAAGAGTGAGCTGGAGACTAGTTTAAAAGGAAATGCAGAGGCTGATGTATCAATCGCACATGTAGCAGAATCTAATGATCCATCCTCTATACCTGGCAACTCGTTTTCTTTGTATAACAACCCCTCAGATCAGGGTAATTTTCAGAAGAAGCTTGAGTCAGAAGTTTATGTAAGACAACCACATGCTGAGGACCGAAGTTTCTTGGACTTCTCTACTCAGGATGAAGGTTTGTTATTCTGCTAACCTATTCTCATTTGTGTGCGTTTGTGGGAGAATCATGTCTTTCTTCCGTTTTCATATGCTTGTGTTGAAGCTTTTGTCATCAAATCAGTTTCTTTTATTTTCATTATAACTAATTGATGTTATTTGTTTTTTTTTTCTAAAACAGAAATTGTATTCCCGGGAAAAGCTGGAGGTTCTGCAAATCAGTTTCTTTTATTTTCATTATAACTAATTGATGTTATTTGTTTTTTTTTTCTAAAACAGAAATTGTATTCCCGGGAAAAGCTGGAGGTTCTGGTCATGCATCATCCGTAAAATCTTCTACTAGTTTACATGATGCTTTACTGGAATTTTCTGGACATTCTGATATTCCTGTTGAACCAACTAAGGCTAATACTCAAAATCAGAATGAGAATAAGCTGCACCCTTTTGGTGTGTTGTGGTCTGAGCTAGAGAGTGGTCGGACATCAGTTAACCCGTTACCAAACAGGTCTTATGATGCAATGGGGGACCATACGGGTTCAATTGACAACTATCACATCAGTTCCCGAATGAATACCCAAGTTGACCCCAACATGTCTCTCGATGCTTTGGCTGCTAAACGTCTGTTGCAGTTTGAAGATGAATCCAACTTCTTTGACCATGGGGATCAACTTCCATCAAATCAACATCACCAACAGAAATTTCAAAATCAAGATATACTGTCGCATTTACATATAGGTGATCAAGCTCAGGATCTTGAGCATTTAGTAACTCTCCAAATGCAGCAACAGCAGAAGTTTCAGTTGCAACAGCAGCAGAAGATTCAGTTGCAGCAACAGCAGAAGATTCAGTTGCAACAGCAGCAGAAGATTCAAATGCAACAGCAGCAGAAGATTCAATTGCAACAGCAACAGTTGCAACAAGAGCATCAGTTGCATCAGAAGCTCTTACGGGAGCAACAGGAGTCCCATGCTCGACAATTACAGTTTCAACAGATTTTACAAGGACAGACTCCTGATTCAAGGTTTGGGCAGTCACATGACTTCCCTCGATCTAACAGTGTTGACCAGATGTTGTTAGAGCAGCATCTGATGAATGAATTGCAGAAAAGTTCTGGCCATCCATCACAAAATTTCGCATCGTACATTGAGCAACTTGCACATGAAGGCCACCAAAGGGAGCTGCTTGAACAGCTACTTTTAACACAAAGGCAATCTCAATATGCTCAAATGCAATCACAACATGTACAACTGCAATCTGATCCAATCCAGTCTTTGGAGTACCAGCTGCTACAGCAAGAGCAGCTTATGCAATTGGCAAATGGAGTGAGGCACAATTCATTATTGGATGAACAGAGACACATTGACCCTCTGTGGCCGTCTGACCATAATGATCAGCTTCTAAGAACTCATTCTGGGATCCCGCGGTCACGATCTTCTGCAGGGTTTAGACCATTAGACTTTCATCAACAGCAGCAGAGGCAACCCTTCGAGGATCAGTTAGGTCAACTTGAGCAGAACCTTTCATATCAGCAACAACTTCGACAAGAATTATTTGAGCATGGTCTTCCATTTGAGCGACCAGCATCGGGGCAGAATCTGCATGCAGTAAATGCTCTTGGTCTCTCTCAGGGTCTGGAGTTGCGGGATGCTATTGGTCACATGCAATCTTCTGGCTCATTTGGAAATTCTAATCTTGGTTTCAATCATCAGAATCTACGTATACCATTAGGTGAACCACATTTCTCACAATTACAACCAACGGAAGGAAGTTGGTCTGGAGCTGATACGCAGCTAGCTGGTGACTGGACAGAATCTCAATTTCATAGATCAACTATTGATGCTGAACATCACAAAATGAGGTCAGAAATGAGGAGACTGGGTGAGGATTCCAACTCATGGATGGTAGGTGCTTCTACAGAAGACAGGTCAAAGCAGCTTTTTATGGAGTTGCTCCACCAGAGGCCCGGCCATCAATCTGCTGAATCACCAAACATGAACCGTGGGGATCCCTATGACAGGATTGTTTCTTCAGGCCTTAATCCGGGGAATCAATCACTTGGTGGAATTTCAGACTTTGGTGGTAGTCTAAACTCTTCTGCTTTTGGGGCTCGAGCGTCTTCTGATGAACAAGTCAATAGATTACTGGGAGATAATAACACTATGGGATCATTGCACCGTAACAATTCCTTACATTCAGGAACTATCGATGGTGGGCGGTCAAATCAGAATGAAACTCAAGCCTTCAGTAATATGTTTGCTATGAACAAAGATGCAAACGACATCAGAACATGGAACAGTGTACCGCCTAAAAACGAGAGAATTGGAAGAATGATGTCATTTGAAGCCCAAGACTAAAAACGAGAGAATTGGAAGAATGATGTCATTTGAAGCCCAAGAGAGAATGGGCAAGCAAGCAGTATTAGACTCCCTGGTGCAAGGAGAGCTTCCTGTTGTAGACTCCCTGGTGCAAGGAGAGCTTCCTGTTGCTACGCTTGGCCAACAGTCTTCTTTCAGCATCGCTGGTATTTTTTTATCTTTCAGATTAATTGCATCTTTGAGATCTCCTTTTCTCTAATTTCATGGATTCGAAGTTTGATACTGAAATTCTCTTGCTGCAGACCACTATAGTGACAACTTGGTTGGAGAAGATAGAAAGAAAGATAGGTAATTTTGTATTCTAACGTTTAGCAACCAATAGATTGGATAAGCACCTCTAATTTTGTCGTGATTTTCATTAGGTTGCTAGTTCCATCACATGGGAAAGAATCAGTTTTGTTAAGAAGGCCTCCATCATCCCATTCTTCATCATCGCATGAAGGCTTACTTGAGCGTATGTCCGACACAGCTAATAGGACAGCACCAAATTCTTATACTGGAATCGAAGGTATATTACTTACAGCCCATTGATCCATGTGTCCATATGGGCATCATTTATGGAAAATGAGACCGAGTCTGTATATTAGCAGGAGGTGTGAGACGGGAATCACAGCTCTTCTTGGTTTCAAAGTCACTAGCAATCGTATTCTTATGGGTGAGATCCACCGTCCTGATGAAAAGTCACTAGCAATCGTATTCTTATGGGTGAGATCCACCGTCCTGATGATCTTTAATTTCATTTTCTTTTTCTTTTTTCCTTTTTGTACAGAATATTTATACGTAAAGATATGAGCTTCTCAAGCTTAGGCTTATAGGTTCTTTACAGGCCGATATATCTTTAATTACGAATATGGTCGAGTCATTGTGCTTAGGTTATATGTAAAGACCAGTGTGACAGTCAGCGGTACAAGAAATAAGTAATAAATTTGAATTTTAGATTGCACAAACACCTAGGTCAGTTGGTACCACGCCGCACCATTCGACCGAGAGGAATTTGAATTTTAGATTGCACAAACACCTAGGTCAGTTGGTACCACGCCGCACCATTCGACCGAGAGGTCATGGGTTCAGTTACCGAAGTGAAAAAACATAAAAATGCGTTGAAAAAAAAAAAAGATTGCACAAAGATAATCTCGGTTCATAAGGTTCGACCATGAACTAACCTCAAAATTCATTTTTCAAAAGTAAAGCGATGATAATATATGTACACAAGAACATACATACACAGTAAATACAGGAATCACTCACAATATGGGACATTTTGGTCAAACACAAAGCTCCCAGCTCCAAAACGTCCAAAGAATGAAGTTAAAAGAGAAATCAGAAGTTGATGAGAACGCTGGTCGATTGGGAAGCGGATGGTTTAATCTGATCACACACTGTCCACTTGGATCCATTCTCTTTATCGACCTCGTACATTAAGATCTCATGTCCACAAACCCGTGAAAAGAGCAGAACCTTATCGTTCCATACTCCTAGTCTCACCCAGAAACCTCCCTCTCTCAGAGGCACAAACCCACAAACCCGTGAAAAGAGCAGAACCTTATCGTTCCATACTCCTAGTCTCACCCAGAAACCTCCCTCTCTCAGAGGCACAAACACCCAACTCCACGAATTCTCCTCTGGATCGAACACTCCCAAACATCCAGGCATGTTCCTGTCCATGAAATAAACTTTGTTCCTCAGAACCGTGTAGGAATATACCGACAGTGATTGCTCCGAGTTTAACTCTTCCCATGTCTGTCGAATCACATATAAAAGACCATTCACTTCAGTAAATGCAAAGTTGTAACGTGGTATGTTCATGCCCGCTAGTTGTCTCCACCTGCAAAAAGTCCAACAAGATATCAGAACAGAACCACATGACAAACAAATCTCGCGAGTTATTCTTGGAGATGGCCTCTTCACTCATTGCTCAGAATTCAAATAAAGAAATTCATTGTGGAATGTCACATTTTATCAGATTGTATTGGAATTAAGGATATAGAAGATTGAGATTTAGACCTGTTGGCAGCAGGATCAAACTCGAAAACATCGGCAGAGGCAGAGACTGTGGTGCTGTTGATTCCAGAGCCTTCCACTTCTGTATATCCTCCAATGAACACGATCTTCCCTCCATCAAGCACAGCAATGCCGAAACCGCGCTTCAAGGGCCCAGGGACAGGAGGGATCTGGCCTAATTTGTTCCCCGAGGCGTCAAAAACTTCCCAGTACACATCTCTTCCACACTCGCTTTCCATCAAAACACACAGGAACTCCTCCACCTTTCCAGTCAACTTTCGAAAGGCTGCAAAATGATTGCTCCTGACAAATGACCTCCATCTCCGACACACCTGAGAAATGATCCAAAAGCTAGACCGCGGGATTTTCGAGAGGCAGAGCTCCGCCGCATCATCTGTCAAGCCAGGAATGATCGGATACAATGACAACTCCACCACCATCTTCGAGAGGCAGAGCTCCGCCGCATCATCTGTCAAGCCAGGAATGATCGGATACAATGACAACTCCACCACCATCTTACTTCCTCTTTTCCTTAATCGCCCAATGCATCATTTAATAAAGTGCCAAATTGATAAAAAAAACTGGTTTGAGTAACAATTTGGATAACAGACAAAAGACAAAAGACATTGACCAAGTGTTTTAAAATTTAAAATCAGGATTTTGTCAAACTAAACATTTACAAACAACTACTTACCTTTTCAAAGATAGAGACTTGATAAAATAATGAATTCTTATATTTTATTCAATTTTACTTACTCCACTAACTGAAAAGGATTGTGTGTAATGTGTATACACCACCATTCACATAGTCACCACTGTAAGCTTAAGGAAAAAGAAGATGCCATATCCACGTTAGACAACCCAGACGCAAGTAGAGCTAATCAACCTCTAAAATTTTTGCACGCTTTACTTGTATACGTGCTCTCTTCTTCTTTTTCTTTAAACTTGAATGATACTCTCGCTTCCAGATCTTTTCTTTTGCCAACACTATAGTCTTATGACTTGCAGAATATGACTTGATCCTAACAGCCTGAAAGTCCTCTGCGGTGTCAGACTTGCAGAATATGACTTGATCCTAACAGCCTGAAAGTCCTCTGCGGTGTCAGGCCTCATAAGCAGCACTTGTGGCGGTTGACTGGCTCCGCAGATACGCCCAAAATAGTAAAGAGGGTCAACATAAGATGATGAAGAAACTACAATTCCTTTCATGCTCTTTGGCTTCACAAGTTTTATAAATTCTCCAATCTCCTCATAGCATGAATGATCAGAGTAGAGTACAGAGTACATATATTCATGGTACTGATGCACAGTCGCTTGTAATTCTTTCTGCTTCATACTTGTAGCAGTTAGAAGAGAACCAGAGAGCTTGTCATCTCCTTTGAAAGGTCTTTTCACCCATGGGAGACCGGAAGGCATGATACCTATAGTTGGACACATCGTATTCAGCCCTTCAAGTGTCTGAATACTGAAACTATAACGAGGTGATACCTATAGTTGGACACATCGTATTCAGCCCTTCAAGTGTCTGAATACTGAAACTATAACGAGGGACAGCCCGCACTCGTGTAAGAGATGTATCGGTAGTAAAAATGTCATTGAAACCAAGAAGATGCATGGTACGGAGACGCTCAGGCCAAACCCAAATCTAAAGGACAAACAAGAAAAGAAACTCAACTGGTTAATCCATTTGTAGGATGATAAAGAAAACAGAGGGTTTCTATAAGAAAACAGAGGGTTTCTATAAGACAACCTTGATATTGAGAATGCGGGAAACATGCACAAGCAGGTCTTCTTTCCCCAAAGAATCAACTGCTATGATGATATCATGTGAAGGATGGGAAGCAATTATCTCAGCAACCTGCAACCAAATAGAGGCGGATTATATGAAGAGAAATACATGATTTAGGGTTTAAGGAAAAGGGTTTAGTCGAACAATATCCGCAGCGTTTTGACGGGAAGGAAAACTGTAAATCGGATTGCAGTAAGTGTTATCCAAGTAAAGAATATCGACGGGAAATTCGTTAATAGCATCAACGAGAGTGGTTCTAGCTTCATCTGCTGAATCCAAATCCCAACGGAAGTCTCCTGTGTAGAGAAAACATCCAAAATCTCCCCGGAACAAGAACATCACAGAGCCTACCAGATTATATATGTAGAGAAAACATCCAAAATCTCCCCGGAACAAGAACATCACAGAGCCTACCAGATTATATAACATGAAATTCAAAAATTCACCGAGAAATCAAAAACTTATTACAGATACTACAGTATATCATACCAGGACAATGATGAGCATCAATGGCCATGAAATGGAGGCGAACATTGGAGCCGGAGGAAGGAGATCGGAGGGAGAGAGATGTCCAGGTGGATAATGGGATGACACGAAGCAAGGAGAGGTCGAAGCCAGGGAATCGGGAGGGAAATAGTGAAGCGGTGGTGCGGGAACAGTAGAGAAGACTCTCAGACCATTCGCCGGAGAGACCACGAGTGTGATCCGAGTGCATATGAGTTAGGAAGTAAGCTTGACTTCCATTTCTCCATCGATCCACCGATATTAGACCACTCTCCATTTCTGATTCTTTGGAAGTTGCAGAAAGTGTTCACCATTGATGATTAGTTGGTTCTCTTGGGCCCTTGATTATGATTCGTGTTTGGGCCCTGGGCTTGGGCCTACTTGCAAAGCAAAGAGACGAGAAAAACGTTACGTGACTAACCTAAACTGAAATCATTCCAAAAGAATTTGAAATTAAATCATACAAATTGGACAATTATTGATGTTTTAGTCAAGAAGTATTCTCATTGAAGTTATATCTGTATTGTCTCGTAGCTTTTGAAAATTGATGAGATTAGTGATGAACCATGACTTGAGTTATCTCCCCAGTTCTTTTTGGATTAGTACGAGCCATCTCTAAGTCTAGACACTCGTTGAGCTCAATAACAACCTGGCTCATGCTTCTTGGCCTATTCGTAGAACGAGCTGCACAAGTGCGAGCTATTTCCATAGCTTTGATGACCGAGTTAGACTCAAAGTCACAGTTTAGCCTAGGATCAACAATCTTTAGAGTCTTGCCTTTCCTGACCTGTAAATCGACCCAGTTGGAAATATGAGGACTTTCACGGTTATTGTCAACCACAGGCTGATTTGTTATTATCTCCAATGTAACAATTCCAAAGCTATAAATGTCGGTCGCTTGGGTTAACCAATTCGTATTGTCAGGGTTAGTTGGGGAGGATCTAGACAGCCCGAAATCAGCCAATTTAGCTTCAAAGTTTTTGTCTAGTAAGATATTTGTTGGCTTAATATATCTGTGAAGGATTCGTAACTCTCTATGCAAATACTCCAGACCTGTCAATGCATTTTGCAAATATAAGTTTAGGGAAACTCTTGTTTGAATCCAAATTCACTGCAACTTAAGTTACCTTGTGCTACCCCGATTATGATTTTCAATCTGTTTTCCCAGCTAAGGACATTACCAAACTTCCCTGTTACAAAAAACAACATCATGTAGTTTATCTTCTCTTCTG
>CM071720.1:2771305-2790661 GCA_036630335.1 Physaria fendleri | reverse complement strand
TGATACCTATAGTTGGACACATCGTATTCAGCCCTTCAAGTGTCTGAATACTGAAACTATAACGAGGAACAGCCCGCACTCGTGTAAGAGATGTATCAGTAGTGAAAATGTCATTGAAACCAAGAAGATGCATAGTACGGAGACGTTCAGGCCAAACCCAAATCTAAAGGACAAACAAGAATCTGGTTAATCCATTTGTAGGATGATAAAGAAAACAGAGGGTTTCTATAAGAAAACCTTGATATTGAGAATGCGGGAAACATGCACAAGCAGGTCTTCTTTCCCCAAAGAATCAACTGCTATGATGATATCATGTGAAGGATGAGAAGCAATTATCTCAGCAACCTGCAACCAAATAGAGGCGGATTATATAAAGAGAAATACATGATTTAGGGTTTAAGGAAAAAGGTTTAGTCGAACAATATCCGCAGCGACTTGACGAGAGGGAAAACTGTAAATCGGATTGCAGTAAGTGTTGTCCAAGTAAAGAATATCGACGGGAAATTCGTTAATAGCATCAACGAGAGTGGTTCTAGCTTCATCTGCTGAATCCAAATCCCAACGGAAGTCTCCTGTGTAGAGAAAACATCCAAAATCTCCCCGGAACAAGAACATCACAGAGCCTACCAGATTATATACCATGAAACTCAAAATTTCACCTAGAAATAAAAAAAAAGTTAGTACAGATACTACAGTATATCATACCAGGACAGTGATGAGCATCAATGGCCATGAAATGGAGGCGAACACTGGAGCCGGTGGAAGGAGATCGGAGGGAGAGAGATGTCCAGGTAGATAGTGGGACGACACGAAGCAACGAGAGGTTGAAGCCAGGGAATCGGGAGGGAAATAGTGAAGCGGTGGTGCGGGAACAGTAGAGAAGAGTCTCAGACCATTCGCCGGAGAGGCCACGCGTGTGATCGGAGTGCATGTGAGTTAAAAAGTAAGCTTGACTTCCATTTCTCCATCGATCCACCGATATCAGACCACTCTCCATTTCTGATTCTTTGAAATTTGCAGAGAGTTTCAGCATTGATGAATTAGTTGGTTCTCTTGGGCCCTTAATAATGATTTATGATTGGGCCCTGGGCTTGGGCATACTTGCGAAGCAAAGAGACGAGAAACGTTACGTGACTAACCTAAACTGAAATCATTCCAAAAAGAATTTGAAATTAAATCATACAAATTGGAGAATTATTGATGTTTTAGTCAAGAAGTATTCTTATTGAGGTTACAATCTGAATCTACTATATTGTCTCGTAGCTTTTGATAATTGGTGATATTATTGATAAACACATGGTCATGTCGATCACTGAGACTCTTGAGTTATCTCCCCGGTTTTTTTTCGATTAGTACGAGCCATCTCTAAGGCTAGACACTCATTGAGCTCAATAACAACCTGGCTCATGCTTCTTGGCCTATCCTAGAACGAGCTGCACAAGTGCGAGCTATTTCCATAGCTTTGATGACCGAGTTAGACTCAAACTCAAAGTTTAGCCTAGGATCAACGATCTCTAGAGTCTTGCCTTTCGCGATCTGTAAATCGACCCACTTGAAAATGTGAGGACTTTCACGGTTGTTGTCAACCACAGGCTGATTGGTTATTATCTCCAATGTAACAATTCCAAAGCTATAAATGTCGGTCGCTTGGGTTAACCAATTCGTATGTTATTATCTCCAATGTAACAATTCCAAAGCTATAAATGTCGGTCGCTTGGGTTAACCAATTCGTATTAAAGTATCTGCATTACACAGTAATGCACAGTGAGTAACATATAAAAAAGGTTGAGAGGAAAGTATGAATCTTTTTCTTACTGATCATCCAGGTATGGATCTCTTCCAGGCTTGACATAAATCTTATTCGATGCTTGTATGTCAGGGTTAGTTGGGGAGGATCTAGACAGCCCAAAATCAGCCAATTTAGCTTCAAAGTTATTGTCTAGTAAGATATTTGTCGGCTTAATATATCTGTGAAGGATTCGTAACTCTCTATGCAAATACTCCAAACCTGTCAATGCACTTTTCAAATATAAGTTTAGGGAAACTCTTGTTTGAATCCATTCACTGCAACTTAAGTTACCTTGTGCTACCCCGATTATGATTTTCAATCTGTTTTCCCAGCTAAGGACATTACCAAACTTCCCTGTTACAAAAAACAACATCATGTAGTTTATCTTCTCTTCTGGTATTCATAAACCAAAACTAGAATGTAGTTGATACCAGATAGTTGATCATTCAAGTCTCCATTTGCCACAAATTCGTAGATTAGGGCCAAGTGCTCACCATCATCGCTGTACCCAATAAGGCTCACCAAGTTTTTGGGCTCACCAAGTTTTTGTGACGAACTTTTACAAAATCATGAACCTGACCCACCAACAAAACTTTCAAATTGTTTGGCTTTAATATTATGTTAGCTACATTACTAAAAGTGAAGTGACAAATGAATCCTTATATATAGTACAACGAAATATTCAAAATTCCTAATATGAGACTTATTTATGGCAACTGATGATGAAGACAATTACCTCTGCGGTAAACTGTTCAATGTCATAGATGGATGATCGGTTTAGCATCTTTACAGCTACTTGTTGACCCTTTAAAACCCATGATAAACTATACCAAACCCTCCTTTACCATGAACTCTACTGAAATTTTTAGTAATTTTCTTAATCTCGGGCGTACGTGTAACTATTGGCTGGAATATACACATATGGTTCATACTCAACCGTTGATCCCTCTTCATCTGCATAACCTGCATACAAAAAGATACTGGATTTATTAACTTACAGTTCCTAATGTTTGATCTTGTTAAGTATTTCTACATACAGCAGATGAACTTAGAAGCCAAACGCCTCAGGCCTTTCGGTTCCGTCATCGCCTGGAATGGAAAGTGGTTTATCTGTTTCATTGAAACACCATGGTCACAGGACATAAAATACAATAGTCAATAGAGCATAGGAACTATTCCTTTGACTGAAAGATAAAAATAATAACTATTCCTAGTCAACTTCTATTACAATGTCAACTTTCGCATTTCCACAATACGAAACTTCAAAAATAAACACAAAATGTAATTGTAAACAACTTGTGTAGTGGAGCGCTAGTTTTTGACAAAAAATCATTAGTTGGTTCTCTTGGGGACTTAATGATGATTCATGGTCTGGCCATTGGCCTGGAGCTAATTTTTGGTGTTGCATAACCAGGATTTTGTTAAATTAAACGTGTACAACGCTTACTATTCAATACTCGAAGTCATAAATACTTTTTCTTTTCAAGCTCGAACTCATAATCCATTTTATCAAACTCATATACTTGTCGTGAGGGACAGGGAAGCTAACAAAATTTGTATGAAGGGTAACATAAAGTGAGCACATAAAGACTATCTAAAGGCTTAAGAAGGGGCTCTCTTTGATTTTGCTGCCAACTGAGTCTCTGGCTGCAGAAAACCAAACAAAAACGATATGAGATCAATGATAAAGGTTAAATGATGATTCAAAAAGAGTATTAAGATCAATGAATCACCTCTTTCTTTACAGTCTCTTCCTTCTCTGACAAAATCAACTCAATGTGGCAAGGGTTTGACATGTAAGCTGTAAAAGATAGAATTAAATCAGTTTGACATGTAAGCTGTAAAAGATAGAATTAAATCAAGAGTCAACACACAGAATTTGATTGAATAAACAAAGGTTGTAAAATGTGTCGAATAGATAAGAAAACATACGATTGATTCTTCCATGAGCCCTGTATGTCCTTCGCCTTTGTTTTGCTGCTTGGTTCACTTGGATGTGAGAAATGAAAAGGGCATCAACATCCAAACCTTTGACCTGATAATCAAATGGTTTACAAATACTTTTTAGTAACAGAGCGAAATCATTAGGAAAACAAAAAAACAAAAGAGAAATAAAACCCACCTCAGCATTGCTCTCAGCATTCTTGAGAAGGTCAAGGACAAATTGAGCAGATTTAGCAGGCCAGCGACCTTGACCGTTTGAATGCCTGTTCTTTGCCTGAGCAGTACGACCAACACCACGACAGAATCGGGTGAAGGGAATAGCTTGCTTGTGAGCTATGACATCTTCCAAGTACCTTTTGGCCTTGTTCAATTGTAGCTTCCTTATGGCATGCGCTGTCTCCCTAGTGTTCTGTTGTACCTTTTGGCCTTGTTCAATTGTAGCTTCCTTATGGCATGCGCTGTCTCCCTAGTGTTCTGTTAGGAGAAAAGTAAATTCAACAACAAAAAACTATAAGATTCATCTAAATCAACGAAACAAAAGAAACTGTATGAACTTTACTATTTTCTGCCTTTTAACCAAACAATTGGTGTGATTTTAGCATGAACCACAAGATTTTAGCAATTTAAACTTCTACAAAGCAAGATATGACAAAATGCAGCTATAGAAATATATAAAAACTAAATCCTAAAATGTGGTATCACTCACTACTTTTAGATAGAGTCTACCACAAGAAATAAATATACACTACATGATCCAAATCTGCCCTATTTCACAATACTCAAAGAACACAGAGCTAAGCTCTATAATGTACCATCATGTACTGAACCATATGCTATAAGCAGAAACATTGGGTCACCCATTCACGATGACCAATTCGATTTTCCTACATTTACGTGAGATCTGATATATGCAACAGAACCCTACTTTTTGTTATTAGGTTTGTTCTAACAACGAGCTTAAATCCCCAATAAACCCTAATCTAATTCATTTTCGAGATCCAAAACCTGTAAAATGAAAAAGTTTACCTTGAAGTGGACTCTGAGGTCGGATCCCCTCGCCTTGCAAGCTGCAAAATGCAAACGAATCAAAACCATTTCACAGATTCAGAAACAGTGAAGCTTAAAGCACAAAAACAGCTACTAAGAGTCTCACATTTGGTAGAATTGTCTGACTCTTGGGAGTATTTCACCTGAATTAAAAAAAATAGAAGGGATAGAACATAAGCATATGAGCACAAGAGAGCAATCAAAATTTGGTAACGAGACTAGTAATAAGCATTTACCATGGCGGACAAACCGAAGAACAGAGGATTCGTTATTTGGAGATTATTTAATAGTGAAACCCTAATCAGCGAGAAGAAGACACTGTAGGAGATGAGGTCAATCAAAATGCCAATTAATTTAATGGGCCGTATGGGCCACAACACCCACTTCTCCAGTATGAGATAATAATAGGCTTAAAAAGCCCAATAATGTGTTATAAAGACCGACGACTCGTCTGCTTTCTTTTTTTAATCGAGAGCTCGCCGACTTTTTTTCTCAGTAACGGAACCACCGAACCCTACCTTTCACCTGTATCTGACGATGGAGTTTTCTCAGGCCGACTTTGAGAGGCTTCTGACTTTCGAGCGTGCTCGTAAAGATTCTGAGGCTCAGTATCTTAACGATCCTCTTGATTCCGAGGTTTGTACTACTAATCTTCTCTGAGAAATCGCCGACTAGTTTCTTTTTCCCTTTCTTGCTTCTCTTTTATCCTTATTACTTGTTGATTTGGATTACATCTTATACGGTTGAACACTAGATGTTTACAATTGTTAATATCCTTATTACTTGTTGATTTGGATTACATCTTATACGGTTGAACACTAGATGTTTACAATTGTTAAGGATGTGTTGTGGAGATGGATTTCTCGTCTGTCTTTCATTTGTTTTTCTTGACTGAGGTGTCACGCTGTATTGATACTAATCACTGTGTGTCGTTTGGCTCTTGCATTCTAAGGAAATATTGGAATTTAGGTTATGAAATCAATATATGTTTCTCTGAAATTACATTTTCCGAGTTTCTTGTAATTTTGTGCTTTTATTCAGAATCTGTTGAGGTGGGGTGGAGCATTGCTTGAACTTTCTCAGTTCCAGAGTATTCCTGATGCAAAGAAAATGTTAGATGGTGGGATTTCTACTAAAATTCCTCAAGAATCGTTTTGTTCACATTCTTTTGACTTCTCTCTTTACAGTAAAATTAACAAATCATTAATCATGTAGATGCTATTTCCAAATTGGAAGAGGCGTTGACATTAAATCCAGGGATTAAATCCAGGGAAGCATCAGGCTCTTTGGTGTCTTGGGAATGCTTACACTTCCCAGGCATTCCTTATTCCAGATTTTGATGAAGCAAAAGAGAACTTTGATAAAGCCACTGAATATTTCCAAAGAGCGGAAAATGAAGTACATCTTAAGAAATTTTGCTTTTGAAATTGAAAACTATTGTTGTCGTGAGTGCAGCAAGACCAAGTTCTTCTTCTTCTTCTTCTATTTTCAGGATCCAGGTAATGAATTATATCGCAAGTCCATGGATGTCGCAGCAAAGGTATTGTTTCACATTTTAATTTTCAGAACTCAATCTTTGTGTACACAATTTATAATATCTTTTGTGAGGGTAATTATTGCTATTAAAAAAAAAAGAGTCATGCTAGATTTGTTTCAGTCTTCTGTATCTTCTTTAATTTTTGTGTTCATGTTTGTACCTTTTTATGTGGATAGGCCCCTGAACTGCACATGGAGTTACATAGGCGTGGAATGGGACAGCAAACTCTAGGAGGAGGAGGAGGAGGTCCTTCAGCTTCATCAAATGTCAGTGTTAGCTATCATTTGTTTTATTGGTTATTTGAGGTCCTTCAGCTTCATCAAATGTCAGTGTTAGCTATCATTTGTTTTATTGGTTATTTACTATTGTGATCTTGCCTCATACAATTATTCTATACTAGCAAGTTTCACATAAAATAATCAAAGGGTAAAAGAAACTCGCATGGAGGGGTTAAAGTTTTGTGTTTGCTCTGAAGTGAATTGCCTTGGTTTTGCAGAGTGGTAACCATGGAGGGGTTAAAGTTTTGTGTTTGCTCTGAAGTGAATTGCCTTGGTTTTGCAGAGTGGTAACAAAAAGAAGAAGAACAATGACTTCACTTATGATGTATGTGGTTGGATAATTCTAGCTGTTGGAATTGTTGCTTGGATTGGCATGGCAAAATCCCTAAACCCTCCACCTCCTCCCAGATGAAGAAGCCATAGTAGTGATGGACATTCATATGAAACAATGTCCACGAACACCTAGTTACACTATTAATACTAATAGAATGTTTTTTCAAAAAATTTCCTATCTACGGGGTATGAGAAGTTATTTTGCCCATTATTTTAGCTGTGATTTTATAGTTTTGTTTGTGGCATTATTATATCTATGAGTTCCTTAGTTACAGAACAAGAGTTTATGCTGTTAGCCTTGACCTGCCCGTGTAAAAAAATTGGCCATTAAAAGACAGTAACGAGACCCAAAAGCGGATAGTTTTTGATTAAACGTGACAAAAACTTAAGGGCAAAAGTGCCCTTATACCTTATCTTTCTCGCCAAGCTCAGTAAATTTTTTATAAATAACAAAACGCTGCGTCAAATATTCTCGACTCATCTGCCAAAGAGAAGCTTGAAGAAAAATGGCTTGCAAAACGATACTGCGTTCCGTCTTCGTATCGGAATCACGGTTTAGTTCTCGCTCAAATAGGTGTTTCGTCTTTCTCCCTCCTTCTCCAGTATCAGTTCCAGTTCATGGTTTGTTCCCGGCGCCGAAGAGTTTAAGTCTTTCTCCCTCCTTCTCCAGTATCAGTTCCAGTTCATGGTTTGTTCCCGGCGCCGAAGAGTTTAAGTTTCAGTGGCTATGCGTCTGTTCCCTACCGGGCCACTCGGCTTAATTGCAGCCATGACGATCACTCTGATCAAGGTCCGCCTCAAGAAGCTGTTCTCAAGGCCATTTCAGGTGACGCTAACTTCTTCATTCGAGTGATTTTATTTGTTTAGCCGAAATGGATTTGATAATCGGATGAGCCATTTTTTTGGATCTGTGATTAAGAGGACCTAAACCCTCCACCTCCTCCCAGATGAAGAAGCCATAGTAGTGATGGACATTCATATGAAACAATGTCCACGAACACCTAGTTACACTATTAATACTAATAGAATGTTTTTTCAAAAAATTTCCTATCTACGGGGTATGAGAAGTTATTTTGCCCATTATTTTAGCTGTGATTTTATAGTTTTGTTTGTGGCATTATTATATCTATGAGTTCCTTAGTTACAGAACAAGAGTTTATGCTGTTAGCCTTGACCTGCCCGTGTAAAAAAATTGGCCATTAAAAGACAGTAACGAGACCCAAAAGCGGATAGTTTTTGATTAAACGTGACAAAAACTTAAGGGCAAAAGTGCCCTTATACCTTATCTTTCTCGCCAAGCTCAGTAAATTTTTTATAAATAACAAAACGCTGCGTCAAATATTCTCGACTCATCTGCCAAAGAGAAGCTTGAAGAAAAATGGCTTGCAAAACGATACTGCGTTCCGTCTTCGTATCGGAATCACGGTTTAGTTCTCGCTCAAATAGGTGTTTCGTCTTTCTCCCTCCTTCTCCAGTATCAGTTCCAGTTCATGGTTTGTTCCCGGCGCCGAAGAGTTTAAGTCTTTCTCCCTCCTTCTCCAGTATCAGTTCCAGTTCATGGTTTGTTCCCGGCGCCGAAGAGTTTAAGTTTCAGTGGCTATGCGTCTGTTCCCTACCGGGCCACTCGGCTTAATTGCAGCCATGACGATCACTCTGATCAAGGTCCGCCTCAAGAAGCTGTTCTCAAGGCCATTTCAGGTGACGCTAACTTCTTCATTCGAGTGATTTTATTTGTTTAGCCGAAATGGATTTGATAATCGGATGAGCCATTTTTTTGGATCTGTGATTAAGAGGAAACTGATTTTTAGTGATAATCGGATGAGCCATTTTTTTGGATCTGTGATTAAGAGGAAACTGATTTTTAGATGCGATTGACGAACTAGGTGCTGGGTTTGATTATCTCCCAATTATTCGGGACTCTATAGTGTCTATTTAACCAATCCTACATTTCTGGAGCTCACTAGAAATTTTTGATTTTAGAGTAATCGATCTTTGAATGGTGAAAGAGAGATAGTGTTAAGTGACGAGTACTCTAGTTCATCGATACTTTTGTTTCTCTGTTTAAACCATTTTGCTGATGGATTATAGAAGTGTCAAAGACTGATGGGAGGGTTGGGAAAACTACTAATATGATTATTGGAGGCACGGTGGCTGATGATTCTGCTAAAGATTGGCTCGAGCTTGACCAAAAGGTATCCCTGCAGAAAAATTTTCTTGTTCGGTCCGTTTCAAGTAGATTTACTGATTTTTTAATGAAGGGCCTGCCAGATTGGAACACATTCAGTACAATTTAAGTAGGATTTTGGATATCTGCTGACGTTTTACTTGACAGGTCAATACATACCCAACGGATAGAGGGTTTACGGCAATCGGGACTGGTGGTNAGAACACATCAGGCATTTCAATATTGTGCCACCATGGTCATGAGATGAAGTATTTAGAGTGTGAAGTCAGTCGTATTGTATCGTTCAGGATGGGATTACTTTTGGGGTTTGTACAACTACTTCTTTGGTTAGTTACTACTATTCTAGTACCTCATGCTCGGCGTGATTTAGATTACAAGGTTAAACCAAATATAGAACAAGATATACAATAAATAATAGTTAAAAGTAGGATGTATAGGTTTGATAATTAGTAACATAGCATATATACAAGTCAAAACAGTAAGCACCCTACTTTACTTTGCTTAATTTTGTTTTGTTCAGTATAGATGCAAACTGTGTATACTTTATCTCATTATGTTTGGATGTGAACTATTATTCCACCCCGTGATCGATATTGTAATGTCATTCAAGCAATAATTTAATACATATAACACGAAGGTCCTACTAATGCTCCAAATATGTTTTTGCCCCATCAAAGGATTGTGTAAAGCAGACGTTATCAAGCAAAGGCAAATATGTGTCGGTGAATATTGGCCCTATCCGAGTGATCTCTAGTGAACAGGTTTTTTCCCTTTTCCCTTTCTCCATCTATCTCTAACACACAGATACACACACACGTATAGATATGCAAAGCTATATTGGTATTTAGGAGAATCAAAGCTTATTTACACAGAGAATGAGATTCGTGTTGTATGGTTTTGATACAGGTTCAAGCTGTGTATAATGCAATGAGGAGAGACGAAAGAATGAAATATTTCTTATAGGTTTGAAATATGTAGAAAAAATCGCATGTCTTCTTTCTTCTATATCTTCTCCATCGCTGACTTTGTAAATTATGCAGTGTAAGGCCATCATTAATCATTATTTCTGCTGTTAGTCAGTGTCGTATGCATCTGCAGGAATTAATCGATTATATTAAAAAATGACGTATATGCAAAAGATGAAGTTAGCTATTATTGGAGAAATGTTGGGGTGAATGGTAGCCCCAAAACTAGTGCAAAATCTATTTATCTCAAACTAAGAGTTTGAAACCTATTCACCCATTTTACTAAAGTTTAATTTAGGAATAATTAGGTTTTGAACTATCAGTTTAGAAAGGGAAATGGAACAGTAGAGATAAAGTAGATGAATTCCCAATCTAAAGATCCAACAAGAATCTAGAAATCAGGTGAAGAACAGATCCAGAAGATGAAGATAAGTAGAAGATCACCTTCGAGATACTGTAATTCGATGGATTATGGTTGTGATGGACAGAGTTGTAAAAGAGATAGAAAGAGTTTTTGTGAATGGTTAACATTAACAAAGTTCAAAAGACAATACAAATAGAGACATTCACGATCAACAAGCTAACCGTTTGAGTAGTGGGAAAATAACAAAGATACTATAAATAGGAAATAAGCATAAAACAGAGATAGAGACGTGGGTGACGTGTTACACTGTAACAAGAACACATCAGGCATTTCAATATTGTGCCACCATGGTCATGAGATGAAGTATTTAGAGTGTGAAGTTAGACATATTGGACCGTTTGGGATGGGATTACTTTAGGGGTTTGTACAACTACTTCTTTTCTTAGTTACTACTATTCTCGTACCTCATGCTCGGCGTGATTTAGATTACAAGGTTAAACCAAATCTAGAGCAAGATATATAATGTATAATAGTTAAAAGTAGGATGTATAGGCTTGATAGTTACTAACAGCATATATACAAGTCAAAACTGTAAGCACCGTACTTTACTTTTGCCTAATTTTGTTTTGTGCACTATAGATGCTAAATGTGAATACTTTTATCCCGTTATGTTTGGATGTGAACTATTATTCAACCCAGTGAACTATATTGTAATGTCTTTCAAGCAATAATGTAATACTTATAACACGAAGGTCCTACTAATGCTCCAAATATGTTTTTGCCTCATCAAAGGATTGTGTAAAGCAGACGTTATCAAGCAAAGGCAAATATGTGTCGGTGAATATTGGCCCTATCCGAGTTATATCTAGTGAACAGGTTTTTTCCCTTTTCCCTTTCTCCATCTATCTCTAACACATAAATACACACACGTATAGATATGCAAAGCTATATTGGTATTTAGGAGAATCAAAGCTTATTTACACGGAGGATGATATTGATGTGATGAGAAGTTGTGTTGTATGGGTTTTGATACAGGTTCAAGCTGTGTATAATGCAATGAGGAGAGACGAAAGAATGAAATATTTCTTATAGGTTTGAAATATGTAGAAAAAATTGCATGTCTTCTTTCTTCTATATCTTCTCCATCGCTGACTTTGTAAATTAGTAAATTATGCAGTGTAAGGCCATCATTAATCATTATTTCTGCTGTTAGACAGTGTCGTATGCATCTGCAGGAATTAATCGATTATATTAAAAATGACGTATATGCAAAAGATGAAGTTAGCTATTATTATATGCAAAAGATGAAGTTAGCTATTATTGGAGAAATGTTGGGGTGACTGGTAGCCCGAAAACTAGTTCAAAATCTGTATATCTCAAACTAATAGTTTGAAACCTATTCACCAAATTTACTCAAGTTTAATTTTAGGAATAATTAGGTTTTGAACTATCAGTTTAGAAAGAGAAAACGATCTAGATTCCTACGAAATATTGGTACATCGCATCAGATCCCATGGTTTGAATTCATGATTACTTAAGGAGCAAATTACCCACGAAATTTGTTCATCGCGATTTATTTCCCCATCGAAAGGATATACTTCATGCCATCGAAAGGATATACTTCATGGGGATTTTGATCGTTTTCCCAAAAAAATAACATGGATAATTAACTCCTTAAGTTATCTGGGGATCTAGATCGTTTTCCGTTTAGAAATAAATAGATTTTAATGTACCATGAAGTTAATAGGTCTATAAATCCCCTTATTTAAGAAGCAAAAACGATTAGGTGTCGTCGCCAGAATTACTCTCACAGATCTTTTTTACGAAGATGCCATTGTGATTTAATTATTAGAATAATTATAAAGTATATCATTACAAATATTATTGTATATCATTACAAATATTATTTTATTAATTTTAAACTTATTAAAACAATCAATATTTTTAAATTTTAGAAAAATATTTTTTAAATTAAATTTTAATTAATTACGAAACTTTAAAAATAATTTTTTTAAATTAATTTGCTTCCTATTTATAGAATTTTGAATTAATACATATCTATTTAACAAACACTTAAAAATCTACATATTCCTAACATATAATCCCCTATATATTATTTGAGAAGCAAAAACGCTTAGGTGTCGTCGCCAGAATCACTCTCACAAACCTTTTTTTACGAACATGCCATTGTGATTTAATTATTAGAATAAGGAAGGACAAACTATTTACCCACGGACGATTACCATATCATAATATTTCCTCACAAACTTATTTGCCCATGAAATCAAAGTTGCAGATTTATTTGCTCGTGAAATGAAAGTTGTAGACTTATTGCCCACGAAATTGAAAGTTTGAATTTCAATTTCATGGACAAATAAGTATGTAACTTTGATTTCATGGGGATTTAGAAAGAAGACAATAGTTCGTAGGGAAATATTATGATATCTCAATAGTTCGTAGGTAAATAAGTTGTTTTCACTTAGAATATTTGTAAACTATATCATTACAAATATTTAAATAAGTTGTTTTCACTTAGAATATTTGTAAACTATATCATTACAAATATTATTTAACATCTATAGTACAATTGTAAACTATATCATTACAAATATTATTTAACATCTATAGTACAATTAATCCGCGCATGACGCGGGGTATCATCTAGTCTCATTTAATTTGAAATAGAGGGAGTAATAACAAATAATAATGGTTAAGTACACAATAATAACATATCATATTTGAGGAATCATGTGGTAAAAAAAGATGACTCCAAAATAAAAAGATTCACAGTGAAAAGATGGATAACTAATGTCTAATTACTTAGATTTGGAGAATTAAATATAGTAAGATTGGTCTAAAAAATTATAGAGTAATATTAGAAATGGTTTAATCGAAATTGAAATTCGAAGTGAAATAGATGTCAAGGTTATTTATTGACTGAAACAAAACCAAGTTTAGGATACAAAGATGATGGCAACATTGCCCCATAACAAACACATAAATAGAGCCGGAGAACAATTGTTTTGTTCCCGGAAACTAAAGATGAGAGAAAAAAAAAAAAAAAAAAAAAAAAAAAAAAAAAAAAAAAAAAAAAAAAAAAAAAAAAAAAAAAAAAAAAAAAAAAAAAAAAAAAAAACTAAAGATGAGAGGAATAGATTGTATTATACCGGGGTTGACCCTGAGACCAAATTGGGCAAGCATGCGCTTATGGCCTTCAATTTTTATAAAAGTTTTTTCGGTCTTTTTATTTTAATAAATGTCTTTAGTACATGACAAGAAGGTGATATGTACATGATCGATTTGTCTAATCCGACATTTTTTCTATTTTCTTATTTGTCACTTTCTAAATTTATTTTGCAAGTATACAATACAATTTATTTTGTAAGTATCTATGTGCGCCTCTTTTTTTTTGGTCTGCAAATGGTCGTCTTTTCATTTCAGATATAAATATTACACGAAGATTTAACAATTTGGTCTGCAAATGGTCGTCTTTTCATTTCAGATATAAATATTACACGAAGATTTAACAATGGGCCGAGGCCCAAATAAATAAAGTTAAAATTTGGCCCATGGCCATATACTGAAACCCTAAATTTTTGTTGTTGCCGTCGTTTTCAGACGCCGATAACCACCAAGATAGGAGCGGAGGAGCCTTCCACCAGCAAAAGATCTAGTCTTCGATAAAGAAGGTAAGAGACAGTGACCCAAGTAATTTTTCCTGTGCAATGAAACAAGTCTGTACATACCAGCAGAACCGATTGAGCAGTCGATCCTTATCCTAGCCACGAATTTGGTGTACCTTGAGAAGATGCTCACATCCCATCCGAATAAAGAAGCCGTCACATCGAGAGGCTTTTCCTGGCGGTAATTGATTACGACTGCAGGAGCTTTCGGCGACCATGATGCTCCGGTAAGTCAGCTCTAGATGAGAAGATTTTGGTAAGGTTGCTCTAACCTTTTTGTACTGAGATGGCGCTCGGAGTTGATAAGATGACTGATATGATGACAGGATCTATAAGGTGGGACCTGATAATGAAGCATGTCGTCAATATCCTCTTGGATCTGCAGAGGTATCGAACTCCTCTCTTTTGTCGTCAATATCCTCTTGGATCTGCAGAGGTATCGAACTCCTCTCTTTACCTTCCTCACTCATGCCTTAGATCTACTGGTGAAGCTCAAAATAAGGAGACGGTGAGATCATCCGCCTCAGAAGTTGCTCACCGAGAGGAGAGACGATGATACTTCAGTAGATCCGGTGAACGGTGTCTTTGAAGAGTCATTAATCCCCCATCGCGAGAAGAGAAAACAAAACAACCTCTAAAGAGAAGAAAACAACAAGCAAAAGTGACGACCAGAGCATCAAAAAGCCAAGCGCATAGGCTAATAAAGCCTCCGACGCCGGAGGTGAGACTTTTTGTACGGTGGATTTACTCAGTAGAGAGAAGATAGAGGTTTCTAGAAAGAGAAAATTAGAATTCAGATTTTATGTGTGCCTATTTATGAGATAATTAGTCACTTTGAAATTATTCATTCCTATAATTAATTATACTACTTTTCAACCAATTATCTATTAAAGGTCACTTACTGACGAGAAGGTGTAGGTCAGTTGGAACCGCACCTCACCTTTGACCTATAGGTTGGGGGTTCGAGTCACGCAGGTGGCAAAAAAAATAAAGGTTGGAATTGCAGTAGGCAAAATGGCAGCCATACGCCAATAATCTGCTTCCAAAAAAATTCAGGTTGGGGGTAGGCAAAATGGCAGCCATACGCCAATAATCTGCTTCCAAAAAAATTCAGGTTGGGGGTTCGAAGTTTTCTTCCTTGCACGCTCTAAATGTAATAGCCACTAGGCTACTAAAGTCAAAATAAAAAAAAGTCACTTACTAACTGATGTCCTGATTTAAATCACGAGGAATTTGCAAACATGGTTACTTTTGTTTTACCTTTTTGGTGATCAATTTTTATTATAGATTTTTGGTGATCAATTTTTATTATAGATCAGCAAAGCTGAAATACAATCTTAACAACCTGTTTCAAACATAGATATTACAGTCAAACAACCATAGCATACACCAACACGATACATCACACATGCTATAAAACCGAAGCCACAGATAGAAGGGATAATTCCCGGAAACATTTGTAAAACCCAACTCTTAAATTAAGCTGGCCAAGTTTCAATTTCCGGTCTTTATTTATTATATAAAAAAATTGGGATAACTATCTATTTCCCCCTCATAACTATTGTATCCGGCTAAATACCCCTCAAACTATACCCTCCTTCCAATTGTCACTAAAAGTATTAAAACAAACTAATTGCCCTCAGTATGAAATTTCAAGAGTTGTTTCCCCCTCCTAATTGATTTTAATTTGAACCGAATTGTGAACCACCAGAACCATACCAACAACTTAGTAAACCGATTTCCTTTTGACCCGAAAAGTATATATCCCGAAAAGTATATATTATTTTCGGATCAGATGTAAGTTTCATTTTTCGAAAAAAAAACCAAATCGCTTGTCCAAGAACCCTAGAAAACAAATTTCAAATTCGGAATGAGCAACAATTATGGAGATTCTTCAGGGTCTTCTCAAGTCCGTGTTCAAATATATATATTTTACATAATCAACTTATCGAAACATCTCATCATTAGATAACATGAACCAATTTCCAATTCTAATGTTATTTGAATAAGATACGAACAATGGGAACAACTGCAGCGAGATGGATTAAGGTGAACAGAGGCTATAAGGAAATGGGAGTCTATATGAACATAACTTGTCATAATACTCAAAATTCGACAAAAATTGATCAAATCCAATTGCATTTTAGTGTTATTTCACGATGATTGACCAAAATCATGTGTTATTTCAAATCCAATTTCCTAATATCAGTTCTTTGTGTTTTATCTCTCCAGCAAACACAAACTTATCTTCTTACTTGACTCGACTTGTTCATCACTCACCTCCACAAAAGCCGAATCTGACCTGGTTGTCTTAATTTTATCTTCTCCACAATCTGTTCACCTTCATTCTCGAGAGACTTTCTTCTTGGCACCACAAAGACTGCAAAAGGTTAGTACTGAGTTTCCTCGAGCGTGATTCATCCCGAGTCGATAGAATCACCGCAAAAATCAGATTCGTTATCGTAGGTATGATAGCCCATGGTCGATGCAAAATTGTGTTCCTCACCATCCATCCAATTGATTGCGTCCGAATCTCTGTGATTTCGACTTCAATCGCTTCTACCTCACCATCCAGGAATTTGTAGAAATATCGGTGTCAATTTGTCGATAGAGATAAAGCCGTGACAGAAAAAAAGAAAAAAAAAAGTCGATAGAGATAAAGAAATTTGGGGATTTTTGGTTTTGTTATTTATGTTAAAGCATCGATATGGTGCCGACCAAAAAAAATTAAAATAAGCATCGATATGGTTATAATGGTTTAGTTGGTAATTAAATCAATTTTAGGTTTCGTTATACGGTAAACCAAAATTAATGAGATCGTGGGCAATTAGGTTGTTTAAATAATACCCATGGACAATTAGAAAGAGGGTATAGTTTGAGGGATATCTAGCCGGATATGATAGTTATGAAGGGGATATATATCGTCATCCCAAATATTTTCTTAAAAGTTTGTTAGGGCAACTCCTTGTCAAATCCACAAGTCTCGAAATCTTGTTAATTCAGATCCTTAATTTGCATTGTAGTAGTAGTGGACTTGAAAACTTTTCATGAACACTGGAACTACCAAATTAACTAGCACAATGTACTCTTTTGACTTCCATGGCTCCTTTATTTTTTGGTTGGGAGGATTGTTTTATTGCCTTGGATTTAGAAGGTATTAATAAGGCTCCGATTTTTCGGTTTTCTAGCTGCGAGTCATAGTGTTATGTTTTAGACTTGTGTGATTTCTAGATTTGTTTGGACGTTTCCCTTTCAGTCTCCTCGACCTTGTTATCGTATTTAGATGAATAGCAAAAGACAAGAAAACATGATTCCCCTTTCAGTCTCCTCGACCTTGTTATCGTATTTAGATGAATAGCAAAAGACAAGAAAACATGATTCAAATATCATGAAACAAGTCATGATAATCTTGAAAGAAACAAGAAGAGTTATACTTCAAAACTTCAAATTTGATTGCAATGAAACAAAAGTAAAACATCCTCAAGGAAATATCCCAAGATCTAAATCCAAGATCCATGATGCTCTCTTCTTCAAGCTCTACTTCTCGAGTTCTTTGAACTTGACTGCTTATAGTCAAAATACGAGATATACCAGCTTGAATTTGAATGTAGTAGTCTTCATCATTCCCTACTGAGATCTACATTCTTCATCAAAGGTTATCAGCTCAAGCTTACACTCAATTGAACATCTTTAGCAAACAAAAACCTAATAGCAAATCAAAATCCACTAAATTTCAGGAATTTGATGCTCTTAGTAACCAAATTCTAAGATCAAAAACCTAATAGCAAATCAAAATCCACTAAATTTCAGGAATTTGATGCTCTTAGTAACCAAATTCTAAGATCAAGTATCCAAGAACAAGCTTTATGTATGAATCTGATATTGTATATAAAGATGAAATTTCAAATAAATCTAAATATCCTCAAGAGTCAAGACTCTAAAAAAAAGAAACTGTTTCACAGAAAGACATAAACTCATCCAGATACAACTGAATCCACTACTGGTCGTGTTTCTCATCGATTGTTCCAAATTTCTGTTTGAAGGATTCTTGCTTCTGCAACCACATCATGTGACCCTGCACGCACAATTAAAGATTCGATCTTCAAATTGCGATGCAATAGCTAAACCCTAGAATCAACGATTATAAAACAAATTAGACCTGAAGACCAGCAGCCCAGACAATGAGAAAGGAAGCAACCCAGAATCTCTTGTCCTTGACGATCGTCTTCGCATTGAAACTCGCCATTAAACCCTTTCGTTAAAGCATCGATTGATCATCAGATTTGAGACTTTTTTTTTTTTTTTTTTTCCTTCTTAATTTTATCTGATTTGCATAATCCAACCAGAAAAATTAAATTGGCCCAAGCCCACTGCAACGACCCAAGCCCAGTAACCCGTTAGAATTTCAGTTTCAAACCCTATTACATACTTGGACCAAATGGTTCAGCCATGCAATGATATAAAACTTTTAATTTTCGGAGGACACTCTTAACAAAGACATTGATGTATCAAAAAAGTGGTTATATAACATGCTGGAAAATGGATATATATAACACAATAATACATATTATTGATTGTTACAACGAATTTACAAATTTTAGTAGTTAGCAAAAAAAATGGATATATATAACACAATAATACATATTATTGATTGTTACAACGAATTTACAAATTTTAGTAGTTAGCAAAAGTCAACGAACTAGTAATATTATTAGATGAACAAGTAACCTTTTTCAAAACTAAAATTAGTGATCTCAAATCCCAAATTTGGGTTTTAAAAAGGTTAAAAATCTAAATTATAAAGGTTGGAGGAGTTGTATGTTGGAAAGAGATAAAAGGGGAACAGATCAAATGCACTGGCAGAAAAAGAAACTCCATGCTGCCTCAATGATATACAAAAAGAAACTCCATGCTGCCTCAATGATATACCTGCCCCCACTGAGTAAACTCTAATCTCACTTGTAGTATCACTCTTCTCTTTCATCACCCGCACCTTTCAACAGCTGTTTTTGCATTCTTCTCGGCACACCAACCCAACATTCACATTTCTCTAGTTTCATTTCTTATTTATGTTGTGTATTACATCTGTAATATAAATCTTTACTACGTATAACAAAGAAATTATAAGAGTAATTTCTACATTTTTTTACTGAATACTATTAGAAGAAAGAATATTTTTCAAAGCAGAAAATAATTTAAATGAAAAATACTTGAAAATTAAAAAATAAAAC
>CM071720.1:2713240-2725623 GCA_036630335.1 Physaria fendleri | reverse complement strand
CAGAAGATGAAGATAAGTAGAAGATCACCTTCGAGATACTGTAATTCGATGGATTATGGTTGTGATGAACAGAGTTGTAAAAGAGATAGAAAGAGTTTTTGTGAATGGTTAACATTAACAAAGTTCAAAAGACAATACAAATAGAGACATTCACCATCAACAAGCTAACCGTTTGAGTAGTGGGAAAATAACAAAGATAATATAAATAGGAAATAAGCATAAAACAGAGATAGAGACGTGGGTGACGTGTTACACTGTAACAGAAAACGATCTAGATCCCATGAAATATTGGTACATTGTATCAGATCCCCATTATTTGAATTCACGATTCATATGTTCACAAAACGAAACTTAAGGAGCCAATACAAAATTTGTTCATTGCGATGGGGATCTAGATTGTTTTCCCAAAATATCATGGGTAATTAAGTCCTTAAGTTTCATCTGGTGGATATTTGGATCGCGAATTCAAATGGTGGGGATCTGATACGATGTACCAATGTGAACTATATCGTTTTCCCGTTTAGAAATAAATAGATTTTAATGTATCATGAAGTTAATAGGTCTATAAATGTTCGGAGAATAGTTTATCTGAGATTATTCTTGATTGCAAAAGAAAAGAAAAAAAAAAAGACAATGAAAGCAAAAGAAAAAGAAAGGAACAAAAGTAAAAGAAATGGAAAAAAAGAAAGAAAGAAAGGTTGGAAGTTGGGAACAAAATGAAATTGGGAATGACAAAATATCGAAACAGCTCCTAAGCACCTCACACGATTCCACTGAGGCGATTTGTGGTGTCTCACTCTCCCTCTCACTCTAAACGCATCCTTCTCTGATCAACGGTCTCTTCTCTGTTTCTGTACTCGAGGTTTCTTCTTTTACTCCCTCCCTCCTCCGATTCTAAGGAATACGTCTTCTCCTGAGATTTGGGCCTTTTCTCCTTAATTTTCTTTAAAAAAATTTAGCTTTATTATTCTGGTCTAGAAAGTGAGTGATTGATTCCGCTTGTTGAATCATTAAAATTAGTTCAGAGTTTCAAGAATTTGTTAAAATGGCAAATCATTTTTTCACCTTTTTTTGCTGCGTTATTTGTCTTCTATCTAGTTTTGTTTGCTTCTTCGTTCCCTGTTACTTGAGAAAACAATACGTTTTAGGGTTTTTTACTAGGTGAATTCGATTGTAGCATTAATCCAATTTACTTGAGAAAACAATACGTTTTAGGGTTTTTTACTAGGTGAATTCGATTGTAGCATTAATCCAATCGGGACTTTGACGAATTGATTTGTTGGGGACCATTCGGTTTCATGGATCACCCTAGCTGAGGGGACCATGTTTGGGATCGAAACCTATCTTACTGTCTCAATTTGTTGGTTAAACCTTTATGGCTTAGATTGGTGCCGTTTAGGGGAAGCTTTTCAGCCTCAAGGTTGAGGAGGTTAGTTAAGATTAAGAACTTTCTGGAAGTTCAAAGGAGGAATGGGTGGGAAGGGTTTATTTTCTGGGCAATCCAATTGAATAAATGTGATTTAAGTTTTGGTGTGAATGGAGAGCACAAGAGGAAGAGAGCTAAGCAAAAAGAATAACCTTTCTTTAAATATTTTTCCAGGTCTGGGTTAAACATAGAAAGGTTTCTCTTACTGAGGTCTATGTTAAACGGGTTGATAATTCAAACTGTGCTGCTTGAATTTTTCTGAAGATTTTTCTCTCTTTTATGGTATTGTATTTAATGGTTCTGTCTGCAAGATATTTTTTTGGCTGGACTGAGTTATTTACTTATTTGTAGGCTTGTCTAGTCTTCTCTTATTTGATTTTCTGCAAACTTGTGGTTGTTTCAGTTTTGTTACTCTTTGGTGGTAGTGGTAGGTCTATGAAATCAACCAAAATCTTGAATGGACTGCAACATGGCATCTTCATTCCAGTGGGACTGGGAAGCTTTGGTCATGTCCAATCCGTCAAAGACTGAAAACAATGGAAAGCAACAATCTACTGAGTGGGATTTCGAAAAAGGTGAAGGACTTGAATCTATAGTTCCAGATTTCTTAGCCTTTGAGAGACTCAGTGGTGGCTCTGCCTCCGGTTTTTGGCACACTGCCATATCGAAAAGCTCACAGTCGACCTCTATTAACTCATCATCTCCCGAGTTCAAACAACGCAAGCTTGCATCAGAAAGTTCCCTTGGAGATTCATCCAGACTCATCATCTCCCGAGTTCAAACAACGCAAGCTTGCATCAGAAAGTTCCCTTGGAGATTCATCCAGCTACATAGATTTTTCCCAGGTGAAGGCATCCAAAGATCTCGAGGTATCTGTTACCTTAGCTGAATCAGATCTTTGTTTGAAACTAGGTAAGCGGAAAAAGTCTGAAGAATTTTTGGGTAGAAACAATAATGAAGTTTCAGCGGTTTCCATGAAGTTGTTGACTCCATCTGTTGTAACTCGGAAGAAATCCACATCGTGTGGTCAGAGCATGCAAGCTCCGCGTTGCCAGATTGATGGCTGTTCCCTGGACCTCACATCTTCTAAGGACTATCACCGTAAGCATGGAGTCTGTGAAAATCATTCAAAATGCCCAAAAGTTATTGTGAGTGGCCTAGAATGTCGTTTCTGCCAACAGTGTAGCAGGTAAAACCATGATTATGGTTCAGACTGGCGGATATGTTCTGGTCTCGATTAATTATTCAGTTGTATTCTCTTTTAACTGTGAAGTGCCCATTCAGTGTAATTGTCCAGAAAAAAGAACTTATTCGTGCCCTAATATTATATGATAGAGAATTGATTTGCATTCTAATTTTCAGGTTCCATGCCGTCTCTGAATTTGATGACAAGAAACGAAGCTGCCGAAAACGTCTTTCTCATCACAATGCAAGGCGTCGCAAACCACAGGGAGTATTTTCAATGAATCCAGAGAGGGTGAATGGTAAGAACCAATACCACAAATTGATATAATCAATATTTCCTCAAGATCTTTCCATCTGTCTGTTCGATGGTTCTCTATCACACACACACAACACTTCATATCATGGAAATCTAAAGCGAAATGTTATTTATGCAGATCGAAGACAGCATTCAAGTATGTTGTGGAATGGGTTGTCCCTTAACACGAAATCTGAAGAAACCTATTTATGGGGTACCACTTATGAAACAAAGCCTACACAGCTGAAAAAAAAACTGAAAAACCTATTTATGGGGTACCACTTATGAAACAAAGCCTACACAGCTGAAAAAAGGCTTTACTCTGAGCTTCAAGAGAGGTAATGGCTCTGAGGAGCAGCTGTTTGCTAGTAACAACCTTTCTTTCTCTACTTTCCAGACCTCCAGTGAATTCTCAGTGCGGAAATCCAACATTCAACTTCCTGAGAAAGGTCATCTTTTATTGCCGTGCATTTTACTGATCGGTTAGCCTCTTGTATATCTCTGCCTACACAGCTGAAAAGAGGCTTTACTCTGAGCTTCAAGAGAGGTAATGGCTCTGAGGAGCAGCTTTTTGCTAGTAACAACCTTTCTTTCTCTACTTTCAAGACCTCCAGTGAGTTCTCAGCGCAGAAATCCAACATTCAACTTCCTGAGAAAGGTCATCTTCACTTCGTTATAGTCATCTTTTATTGCCGTGCATTTTACTGATCGGTTAGCCTCTTGTATATCTCTCTCTGTGATGTTGAAACCGGTTATATGTCTTGGCAGGTCTGGGAGAATGCTCAGGAGGCCTCCATGAATCCCAGGATTTCCACAGTGCTCTCTCCTCTTCTGTCAACCCCTTCGGATCCACGTGGGACCAAACACAATCCCGTGGTCGAACCACAGCCAATGTTTGGCACTATCCCTACACATTTCATATAAATAAGGAATGTGAAGTTGCTCCATTCCAAGTTAGGCTGCATCTAATGGAGTTTCTTTTCAAATGCAATAAAAACGCCAAAACTTTCATTGCTATATAGCTAAACCAGTTAGTTACTCGGTTAGCTGAGCTTTTCTTGTACTTTTCCAAACTTATTAAGCCTTCTCGAGATTTATGTTTCAATTTGGTAAAAATTACGCTTCCGATCTGATTTAGTATGTGTGGTATTTATTGTATGAGGATTTTGATCTATAATGAGTTTTGGATGTGTATATATCAATGATTTACTTTTGTGTATGAATTTTGAATGGTTGGAGATTTTGCATCATGCCAAATTGAAACATTTAATATGTTCTCGAATGTTGTCGGATTGGATGAGTTAGGTGTACTGTTGCTTTAGTTTAGAGGCATGCCCTATTTTTCCCTCTCCTTTTGACCCAATCGACTTTGGATTAAAACCTTGAATCCGTACTCAAAATTAGATGTGTTACTGAATGTAGATGAAAAGATTCTGATTTGGATATGTTTTGAGTTAGGAAATAACCATAACTATCTGTGTAGAGACAGATATATATATAATGATGATTATTAAGTGGATTGGTATGATATTTGTTGCAGACAACCTCAAAGCGACTAGCAGACAGGAAGATTGAGAAATTCGACAAGAACATTACAAAAAGAGGATTTGTTCCTGAGACCACCACCAAGAAGGGAAAGGATTATCCCGTTGGACCCATCTTGCTCGGCTTCTTTGTCTTCGTTGTCATTGGATCATGTGAGTACCTCTTCTTCTAAACTCAAAAGTTACTCTTATGTTGTGGGAGGCATCACAGATTCACAATAGCATCTTTGAGTTAGGCTTGTGATCCTTGATTTGGACATTGGTTTCAAATTGATTATGCTAACTGAATATATATGATTCTATACTTATTAACCTTATTTATGCTTTCTATAGCTAAACCAGTTAGTTACTCGGTTAGCTGAGCTTTTCTTGTACTTTTCCAAACTTATTAAGCCAACTTCTTCATGGACTCTGTTGTATGTCAACTTCTTTAATCTGTTTTCAAAACCAGTTCAGAGATCTTTCAGGTTCTTTTATTCAACTTCTTTGCATAGTATACGAGAAAAATGTGAATTAACAATCCAATTATTTAACGCCACGTAGATAAAGCACGTGTTATACCCAATCACATATGTCCTGTGACGATTTACGCCGTGAGAATAGCAAGCGTGAATTCTTCTTTTTAGGTGGTGAAACGCAGAGGTAAGAAGATAAAGGTTAAAACTATTATACGGCTTGTAATCATCATCAGTTCAATTCCTTTTTCTCCTCCGGCGTAATCATGGTATGGATCCGATTCTCTATCTTTTCTCATAAACCTTCTTAATTGTTTGTTTTTGTTTATTGGATCAATCGAGCTTTGTTCCTTTTCTCGAGATTTATGTTTCAATTTGGTAAAAATTACGCTTCCGATCTGATTTAGTATGTGTGGTATTTTCTCGAGATTTATGTTTCAATTTGGTAAAAATTACGCTTCCGATCTGATTTAGTATGTGTGGTATTGTATGAGGATTTTGATCTATAATGAGTTTTGGATGTGTATATATCAATGATTTACTTTTGTGTATGAATTTTGAATGGTTGGAGATTTTGCATCATGCCAAATTGAAACATTTAATATGTTCTCGAATGTTGTCGGATTGGATGAGTTCTTGTCTGCATTACGTGTACTGTTGCTTTAGTTTAGAGGCATGCCCTATTATTCATTTATTCCCTCTCCTTTTGACCCAATTTCTCTATCGACTTTGGATTAAAACCTTGAATTCATACTCAAAATTAGATGTGTTACTGAATGTAGATGAAAAGATTCTGATTTGGATATGTTTTGAGTTAGGAAATAACCATAACTATCTGTGTAGAGACAGATATATAATGATGATTATTAAGTGGATTGGTATGATATTTGTTGCAGACAACCTCAAAGCGACTAGCAGACAGGAAGATTGAGAAATTCGACAAGAACATTACAAAAAGAGGATTTGTTCCTGAGACCACCACCAAGAAGGGAAAGGATTATCCCGTTGGACCCATCTTGCTCGGCTTCTTTGTCTTCGTTGTCATTGGATCATGTGAGTACCATCTTGCTCGGCTTCTTTGTCTTCGTTGTCATTGGATCATGTGAGTACCTCTTCTTCTAAACTCTTACTCTTATGTTGAGGGAGGCATCACAGATTCACAATAGCATCTTTGAGTCAGGCTTGTGATCCTTGATTTGGACATTGGTTTCAAATTGATTATGCTAACTGAATATGTATGTTTCTATACTTACTAACCTTATTTATGCTTTCTGACAGCTCTTTTCCAGATCATCAGAACTGCAACTAGTGGAGGCATGGCATAAACCGAATCACAGTCGAGCTGTTTTCACAATGTAGAAATTTCTTGTACTGTAGATTGTCTCAGCTCTTTTGTTTATTCAATGTATCACGTGATGAAGCCCACACAATACTAAATAGTTTATCCAGGATTTTGTCATTTTGTATGAGAGATTCACTCACGAGAGATTCACACACAGGTTAAAGAAGTTCCACACAAAATTATTCATTACAACGCCAATGTTATTTATGTTACAGTCTTGAAAATTGAAACGAAAATAAACACAACAAAAACAAACCAACCGTGTGTGAACTGTCCGGATACAACCTCAAAGAACTGTCCGGATACAACCTCAAAGATGGCTAAGGAAATTAAACCAAGAGATTAAGCCCTAGCTGTAGGGGAAGGATGAAACGCTGTTCCACAAGCGATCCAAGGTCTTTTCTTCCCACGAGGAACAGTGCAGCTCGGGACTTTGGTCCATTCCTTAGTAACAAAATTGTAGGTTATCAGACGGTTCATCTGTCTGGACCTCAAGGACAATAGTATCAGACAACCATTGTTGCCCAGACAATTCATCCTAACGTGCTTTCCGTAAAACTCCAAGCACCATATGTTTGGCATTCTGTCAACCTCCTTCCACAACAGTGTCATCTTCTGCAGCTCCCATATGCAAACGCACCTCCTTCCACAACAGTGTCATCTTCTGCAGCTCCCATATGCAAACGCAAGTGGCAGCGTTTTTAGTCAGAAGACCCACCAGTAATAACCGCTCTCCGCACTCAGCTAGCGTGTGATCGCTTAGGTCTGGTGGACCTGGTATGATGAATTGCTTCCATTTACCAGAGACCATGTCGTAGGACAATATCCCTTCAGGTTCTGTTAACATGAAGTAAAGTGTGCTTTGGATAGCCACTGGCTGTGACTTAAAGTTGACTGTCCGGATACAACCTCAAAGATGGCTAAGGAAATTAAACCAAGAGATTAAGCCCTAGCTGTAGGAGAAGGGTGAAACGCTGTTCCACAAGCGATCCAGGGTCTTTTCTTCCCACGAGGAACAGTGCAGCTCGGGACTTTGGTCCATTCCTTAGTAACAAAATTGTAGGTTATCGGTCTTTTCTTCCCACGAGGAACAGTGCAGCTCGGGACTTTGGTCCATTCCTTAGTAACAAAATTGTAGGTTATCAGACGGTTCATCTGTCTGGACCTCAAGGACAATAGTATCAGACAACCATTGTTGCCCAGACAATTCATCCTAACGTGCTTTCCGTAAAACTCCAAGCACCATATGTTTGGCATTCTGTCAACCTCCTTCCACAACAGTGTCATCTTCTGCAGCTCCCATATGCAAACGCACGTGGCAGCGTTTTTAGTCAGAAGACCCACCAGTAACAACCGCTCTCCGCACTCAGCTAGCGTGTGATCGCTTAGGTCTGGTGGACCTGGTATAATGAATTGCTTCCATTTACCAGAGACCATGTCGTAGGACAATATCCCTTCAGGATCTGTTAACATGAAGTAAAGTGTGCTTTGGATAGCCACTGGCTGTGACTTAAAGTTAAGCAATACTGGGAGCTTTATGTTGGACGGGATGGTCCCTCGGTTAGTCCACACATTACTCAGGGAATCATACACTTCATATTCTCCTTCAGATCCAACCCACATGACCTTATACCCATGACTAGTGGAGTTTCCATTCAGAGTCATACCTACTGCAACACGAGACCAGACTTTGAACGACCTTGCAGGCAACTCTCTGAAAGATTTGGTTAGCGGATTGCTCACATAGAAGTTTCTGTGACCAATGTCAAGGAAGCACACTAGACCTCCAGCAGCAGCCATTGGCAAAACAATACTCTTCTTGGGCAGTGCCGGGATAATCGGATGGTACCATTTCTTCAAAGAAGGGTCGTACACTTGTCCCGAATTGACATTCTCGTGTGTTATGGTGAAGAACCATGGGATGGTCTGAGGAAGCTCACTGAAGTACACTTGTCCCGAATTGACATTCTCGTGTGTTATGGTGAAGAACCATGGGATGGTCTGAGGAAGCTCACTGAAGTCCCGAATTGACATTCTCGTGTGTTATGGTGAAGAACCATGGGATGGTCTGAGGAAGCTCACTGAAACATCGAGAGAAGCTATCTGATTCAATAAGACCATTCCATTTACGGCAAACTGTGCGGAACTGGAAAAACGTAGCAATTGGTAATCTGGAAATAACAACTTCAAAAAGATCTTGCGGAAAGTCCTCCCAGATTTCTTGATCCATGTGTCCACTTATGTCATCTCCTCCCGTACATGATTTCCCTTGATTCCGTTCTTTTAGAGTACGCTTGACGGGAGGCTTGTCAGTTTCTAACATCTTGAAGATCCCAGGCCTCTTTCCAGCAGCCATATCACAACAATCATCAGCAGAGGTTTCCTCAAAACAGGGCAAAGACCATCTGCGGTAACAGAAACATCTTACATCTGTCAGGAAACAAATACGTATACAAAAGAAAAAAAGGATCATAAACAACCTTAACGAATCAATTTTTTCTTATTCTATGGGATAGAGATGATGTGCAGGAGCTAGAGTGAACAGGTACACTTTCAAGAAGACCAAACATAAAGAAAACAACCAACTAAAAAGCATCTACACGGGGAGCTTTCAAATGATGCCCACCAAATATGCCAAAAACATTAAAAGTAAGGTGGGACTTTGTAATTAACCCAAATGATGGACTACTGTATTAGAAAACACAAGATTCGATGAAACGACAACGATGGAGGCTTCAAGGAAACAATGAAATTGAATGAGCTAAATCAAGATTCCATCGATTATAATAACCAAATCGAATCAATTCAAAGATCAAAATATATGTTTACCCGTTCTGAAACTGAGGATGGTGAAGAACTAAAAAAGAAGGAGAAGAAGAAGAAGGATGAAGAGAAGGAGAGCCGTTATGCAAAAGCTCTTGAAGCTGAACGATGAGATGTCTAAGCATGGCAAGCTCTTCTTCCATGCCCCAATAAAGAGCAGCTAAGATAAATCAATGGCAACAGCAATAGCAGAAGCCATTAGAGAGCATCGATTTGAAGAAAATTTGGGGATTTTAACCTGTAACAACAACAACCATGTCTCAAGTCTCTCTTTTTAAAAGAAAAACATTGTTGTAGTCTCTGTCTCCGAGTCTCAAGAGCGATTCAATTGTCTTTTTTATCTTTCTCTCTTTTGCTTCATCTTTTTCCATGTAAGTTGGCCCCAAATATTAATTATTTCTTTCCAATTATTCCTTTATTTTTTTCTATCTTTTGTTTTCCGCTTTTGCCCTTACAACGAACCGGTTCTTTAACGCGTTGATTAATAATTACCGGAATATAGAAATCGAACTTCTTAATTGTAAAAGAGAGGTCCGTGACACTTTTCTCGTGACTTCTAACATTAAACATATAAGACATTTATCTTGAAAAAAAAAGGGAAAATTATATGCAGTACCCCCATGAATTGAAAAGTCCGAATCGTGCACCCACCTTTACATATGTTATAATACGTGTGTATATAGGTAATTGTTAATAGACAAGACTGCCCCTGCCCCTTCTCTCTCAACTTTCTTCCATTTTCCATGATTCTCTCTCTCACCTTACCCTTCTCTCTCAGCTTTCTCTCACTTTCCATGATTTACACATTTACATTAGCTTCTCTCAAATCTGGGACGGACGGACGACGGACGGCGGATGGACGGACGACGGACGGCGGATGGACGGACGACGGACGGCGGACGGACAAAAAGAAGACAATTTCTTCAGATCTGGGCAGACGAGTTCGTCTTCGCGAACCGGAATATAGAAATCGAACTTCTTAATTGTAAAAGAGAGGTCCGTGACACTTTTCTCGTGACTTAACATTAAACATATAAGACATTTTCTTAAGGAAAAATATATATATAAGACATTTATCTTGTCTTGCCAAAAAAGACATTATTTTGCCCCTCACTTGTGACAAAAATAACTTGTCTTTTTACATAACAGAAATAAGATTTGTTGATTAAGAAAAATCTAGTTTAAAAAAAAAAAAAGAAAAAAAGAAGATGGAGGCGTGCTTGAGGAACAAAACGGAGATGATAATTATGAGAGGGAAGAAGTGGGATTTCTTGTTAAAGTGGATTATTGAGAGGTTGCTGCAATTATACTAAATCATGGTTTCTTCTACCTTTCTCCCTTTTTTTACATTTTTATTATGTCAATTATATATTTATGTAATTATACAAAAAAAAAATTCTAATACTTTTGAAGTATTTAAATTAACGGATGTAACACCTCCGTTTTTTTAATTGTCAATTTGGCTTTTGTAAAATTGAGTAGCAAGAAACCAAATTATTATATAATGACTTAATCCAATTTCAAACCAGATTAAAAAGACTTGGGTTTGTGAAGCTATAAGGAACAACCTTGATATGTGGCCTTGGATTTTATGGAAACTCTTGAAATCTAGAAATGAGTTAGTATACTCTATTTTTAAGATTGAACAAGGTGGAATAATAAGAGCAACTCTTGAAGATGCAGAGAAATGGAAAAGCAATCATCAGGTAAAGAACCCTTCCGCACTTGCATGGGAAACAACATAAGCAAAACATGGCAATGTCCACGGCTGGTTACTATAAATGCAACACTGATGCATCCTGCAGAAACAAGCAGTAGCTGTGGAATTGGGTGGATAGTAAAAGACTCCACCGGACAGGTCAAATGGATATGAGCCAAACTGCAGAACCCTTTACATGCAAAAGCTACAACATTAGTGTGGGCAACGTTCTGTCTCACAGCAATCTTCAAGTAAGTAATGTCATCTTTGAGACAGATTCAACATGTTTGCTCAGAGGGGTACGGAACCTCATTTGCGGCCGAGTATAGCCTCTTTTCTTGCAGATGTTGCAAGCCTCAATGACCATTTGGATTGGTTTTTCACTTATGCACATAGAGATGGCAACAGATGTGCGGATAGTATCTTCAAATCTATTAGATTATGCCCTCACTATTATGCTTTAATTGATGTCATATTGACTAATTGGTTACTCCCTTATGTGGAAATCGACTCGCCTTGATAAGGCTATGTAAAGCCTATAATGGCTTCAAACTATCTTAATTTGAATGGAAGATTCAGTGATTTAAAAAATAAACAGATTAATGACAAGATAGTTCCAAAAAAAAATGTTGACGACTATTTTAGGCCGATACATATAAAAATTTTACCCCTTCAAAAATCTACACAATACCATAGGTTGAAAATCACAATATACACAGTTTTTAAGTTGAAAACATAAAACCACCCAAATCCATAAATTAAAGAATTATTTCTCCATAACTTAAGGGTTTATGATTCGGAAATTTGAGGGGAAGTAAGTTTTTAATTTACGACTTGAGTGGTTTTATGTTTTCACCTTACGATCTGTATGTATCGTGATTTTACCTTACGATCTGTGTGGATATTGAAAATGATAAAATTTATGTATGTATCGATTCTTATATGAAAGTTATAGGGATAAAATGGTATAAGGATAACTAAACGGTCAAAGTAGAAACAGAAGAAGAGATTGAATCTTGTTTTTTGTGTCAATCGTTAGAAGAAGACTAAATGAAGAACAACTTTATTCTAAAAAAGTTATTTGATTTGTTGTAAGAAAAATCAAATAATGATTGAATAAAATGTGAATGGAATGTAATTAATTGCATGTCCATAATTTTGCCTGGTTATCTTTTTCTTTTGGTGTAATAATTACTAGTATATATTTAAAATCATTTCCACGGAGAATGTAAAGTAGTCGTAAAGCGTTAGAGTTCATTTTTTCACATCCCATCAAATATTTTTTCTTTGGGTCAATCATGTCCCTTGCAATTACCCCCATTTTATTAAAGAACAATGATGATTATAATTAAACTCATCATAACCAATCTCTTTAGTGTTTCTTTTTTTTTCTTCTAAATTTTTGTTACATATAAAGCAGTAAAAAAAGAGTTATTAGTACTACAATTTACAAGGCCAAGATGTTGTTAATAAATATGATTTATAAAATATAGGAGAATAGTATCTGGAATTAGAAATATCAGCACACAAAGATCTGATTATCCGATAATTCTGCATGAATTTTTAAAAATTAAGAAAGAAATATAAATTCAGTTTTAGGCGTGGGCAAAAAAA
>CM071720.1:2699491-2711874 GCA_036630335.1 Physaria fendleri | reverse complement strand
CAGAAGATGAAGATAAGTAGAAGATCACCTTCGAGATACTGTAATTCGATGGATTATGGTTGTGATGAACAGAGTTGTAAAAGAGATAGAAAGAGTTTTTGTGAATGGTTAACATTAACAAAGTTCAAAAGACAATACAAATAGAGACATTCACCATCAACAAGCTAACCGTTTGAGTAGTGGGAAAATAACAAAGATAATATAAATAGGAAATAAGCATAAAACAGAGATAGAGACGTGGGTGACGTGTTACACTGTAACAGAAAACGATCTAGATCCCATGAAATATTGGTACATTGTATCAGATCCCCATTATTTGAATTCACGATTCATATGTTCACAAAACGAAACTTAAGGAGCCAATACAAAATTTGTTCATTGCGATGGGGATCTAGATTGTTTTCCCAAAATATCATGGGTAATTAAGTCCTTAAGTTTCATCTGGTGGATATTTGGATCGCGAATTCAAATGGTGGGGATCTGATACGATGTACCAATGTGAACTATATCGTTTTCCCGTTTAGAAATAAATAGATTTTAATGTATCATGAAGTTAATAGGTCTATAAATGTTCGGAGAATAGTTTATCTGAGATTATTCTTGATTGCAAAAGAAAAGAAAAAAAAAAAGACAATGAAAGCAAAAGAAAAAGAAAGGAACAAAAGTAAAAGAAATGGAAAAAAAGAAAGAAAGAAAGGTTGGAAGTTGGGAACAAAATGAAATTGGGAATGACAAAATATCGAAACAGCTCCTAAGCACCTCACACGATTCCACTGAGGCGATTTGTGGTGTCTCACTCTCCCTCTCACTCTAAACGCATCCTTCTCTGATCAACGGTCTCTTCTCTGTTTCTGTACTCGAGGTTTCTTCTTTTACTCCCTCCCTCCTCCGATTCTAAGGAATACGTCTTCTCCTGAGATTTGGGCCTTTTCTCCTTAATTTTCTTTAAAAAAATTTAGCTTTATTATTCTGGTCTAGAAAGTGAGTGATTGATTCCGCTTGTTGAATCATTAAAATTAGTTCAGAGTTTCAAGAATTTGTTAAAATGGCAAATCATTTTTTCACCTTTTTTTGCTGCGTTATTTGTCTTCTATCTAGTTTTGTTTGCTTCTTCGTTCCCTGTTACTTGAGAAAACAATACGTTTTAGGGTTTTTTACTAGGTGAATTCGATTGTAGCATTAATCCAATTTACTTGAGAAAACAATACGTTTTAGGGTTTTTTACTAGGTGAATTCGATTGTAGCATTAATCCAATCGGGACTTTGACGAATTGATTTGTTGGGGACCATTCGGTTTCATGGATCACCCTAGCTGAGGGGACCATGTTTGGGATCGAAACCTATCTTACTGTCTCAATTTGTTGGTTAAACCTTTATGGCTTAGATTGGTGCCGTTTAGGGGAAGCTTTTCAGCCTCAAGGTTGAGGAGGTTAGTTAAGATTAAGAACTTTCTGGAAGTTCAAAGGAGGAATGGGTGGGAAGGGTTTATTTTCTGGGCAATCCAATTGAATAAATGTGATTTAAGTTTTGGTGTGAATGGAGAGCACAAGAGGAAGAGAGCTAAGCAAAAAGAATAACCTTTCTTTAAATATTTTTCCAGGTCTGGGTTAAACATAGAAAGGTTTCTCTTACTGAGGTCTATGTTAAACGGGTTGATAATTCAAACTGTGCTGCTTGAATTTTTCTGAAGATTTTTCTCTCTTTTATGGTATTGTATTTAATGGTTCTGTCTGCAAGATATTTTTTTGGCTGGACTGAGTTATTTACTTATTTGTAGGCTTGTCTAGTCTTCTCTTATTTGATTTTCTGCAAACTTGTGGTTGTTTCAGTTTTGTTACTCTTTGGTGGTAGTGGTAGGTCTATGAAATCAACCAAAATCTTGAATGGACTGCAACATGGCATCTTCATTCCAGTGGGACTGGGAAGCTTTGGTCATGTCCAATCCGTCAAAGACTGAAAACAATGGAAAGCAACAATCTACTGAGTGGGATTTCGAAAAAGGTGAAGGACTTGAATCTATAGTTCCAGATTTCTTAGCCTTTGAGAGACTCAGTGGTGGCTCTGCCTCCGGTTTTTGGCACACTGCCATATCGAAAAGCTCACAGTCGACCTCTATTAACTCATCATCTCCCGAGTTCAAACAACGCAAGCTTGCATCAGAAAGTTCCCTTGGAGATTCATCCAGACTCATCATCTCCCGAGTTCAAACAACGCAAGCTTGCATCAGAAAGTTCCCTTGGAGATTCATCCAGCTACATAGATTTTTCCCAGGTGAAGGCATCCAAAGATCTCGAGGTATCTGTTACCTTAGCTGAATCAGATCTTTGTTTGAAACTAGGTAAGCGGAAAAAGTCTGAAGAATTTTTGGGTAGAAACAATAATGAAGTTTCAGCGGTTTCCATGAAGTTGTTGACTCCATCTGTTGTAACTCGGAAGAAATCCACATCGTGTGGTCAGAGCATGCAAGCTCCGCGTTGCCAGATTGATGGCTGTTCCCTGGACCTCACATCTTCTAAGGACTATCACCGTAAGCATGGAGTCTGTGAAAATCATTCAAAATGCCCAAAAGTTATTGTGAGTGGCCTAGAATGTCGTTTCTGCCAACAGTGTAGCAGGTAAAACCATGATTATGGTTCAGACTGGCGGATATGTTCTGGTCTCGATTAATTATTCAGTTGTATTCTCTTTTAACTGTGAAGTGCCCATTCAGTGTAATTGTCCAGAAAAAAGAACTTATTCGTGCCCTAATATTATATGATAGAGAATTGATTTGCATTCTAATTTTCAGGTTCCATGCCGTCTCTGAATTTGATGACAAGAAACGAAGCTGCCGAAAACGTCTTTCTCATCACAATGCAAGGCGTCGCAAACCACAGGGAGTATTTTCAATGAATCCAGAGAGGGTGAATGGTAAGAACCAATACCACAAATTGATATAATCAATATTTCCTCAAGATCTTTCCATCTGTCTGTTCGATGGTTCTCTATCACACACACACAACACTTCATATCATGGAAATCTAAAGCGAAATGTTATTTATGCAGATCGAAGACAGCATTCAAGTATGTTGTGGAATGGGTTGTCCCTTAACACGAAATCTGAAGAAACCTATTTATGGGGTACCACTTATGAAACAAAGCCTACACAGCTGAAAAAAAAACTGAAAAACCTATTTATGGGGTACCACTTATGAAACAAAGCCTACACAGCTGAAAAAAGGCTTTACTCTGAGCTTCAAGAGAGGTAATGGCTCTGAGGAGCAGCTGTTTGCTAGTAACAACCTTTCTTTCTCTACTTTCCAGACCTCCAGTGAATTCTCAGTGCGGAAATCCAACATTCAACTTCCTGAGAAAGGTCATCTTTTATTGCCGTGCATTTTACTGATCGGTTAGCCTCTTGTATATCTCTGCCTACACAGCTGAAAAGAGGCTTTACTCTGAGCTTCAAGAGAGGTAATGGCTCTGAGGAGCAGCTTTTTGCTAGTAACAACCTTTCTTTCTCTACTTTCAAGACCTCCAGTGAGTTCTCAGCGCAGAAATCCAACATTCAACTTCCTGAGAAAGGTCATCTTCACTTCGTTATAGTCATCTTTTATTGCCGTGCATTTTACTGATCGGTTAGCCTCTTGTATATCTCTCTCTGTGATGTTGAAACCGGTTATATGTCTTGGCAGGTCTGGGAGAATGCTCAGGAGGCCTCCATGAATCCCAGGATTTCCACAGTGCTCTCTCCTCTTCTGTCAACCCCTTCGGATCCACGTGGGACCAAACACAATCCCGTGGTCGAACCACAGCCAATGTTTGGCACTATCCCTACACATTTCATATAAATAAGGAATGTGAAGTTGCTCCATTCCAAGTTAGGCTGCATCTAATGGAGTTTCTTTTCAAATGCAATAAAAACGCCAAAACTTTCATTGCTATATAGCTAAACCAGTTAGTTACTCGGTTAGCTGAGCTTTTCTTGTACTTTTCCAAACTTATTAAGCCTTCTCGAGATTTATGTTTCAATTTGGTAAAAATTACGCTTCCGATCTGATTTAGTATGTGTGGTATTTATTGTATGAGGATTTTGATCTATAATGAGTTTTGGATGTGTATATATCAATGATTTACTTTTGTGTATGAATTTTGAATGGTTGGAGATTTTGCATCATGCCAAATTGAAACATTTAATATGTTCTCGAATGTTGTCGGATTGGATGAGTTAGGTGTACTGTTGCTTTAGTTTAGAGGCATGCCCTATTTTTCCCTCTCCTTTTGACCCAATCGACTTTGGATTAAAACCTTGAATCCGTACTCAAAATTAGATGTGTTACTGAATGTAGATGAAAAGATTCTGATTTGGATATGTTTTGAGTTAGGAAATAACCATAACTATCTGTGTAGAGACAGATATATATATAATGATGATTATTAAGTGGATTGGTATGATATTTGTTGCAGACAACCTCAAAGCGACTAGCAGACAGGAAGATTGAGAAATTCGACAAGAACATTACAAAAAGAGGATTTGTTCCTGAGACCACCACCAAGAAGGGAAAGGATTATCCCGTTGGACCCATCTTGCTCGGCTTCTTTGTCTTCGTTGTCATTGGATCATGTGAGTACCTCTTCTTCTAAACTCAAAAGTTACTCTTATGTTGTGGGAGGCATCACAGATTCACAATAGCATCTTTGAGTTAGGCTTGTGATCCTTGATTTGGACATTGGTTTCAAATTGATTATGCTAACTGAATATATATGATTCTATACTTATTAACCTTATTTATGCTTTCTATAGCTAAACCAGTTAGTTACTCGGTTAGCTGAGCTTTTCTTGTACTTTTCCAAACTTATTAAGCCAACTTCTTCATGGACTCTGTTGTATGTCAACTTCTTTAATCTGTTTTCAAAACCAGTTCAGAGATCTTTCAGGTTCTTTTATTCAACTTCTTTGCATAGTATACGAGAAAAATGTGAATTAACAATCCAATTATTTAACGCCACGTAGATAAAGCACGTGTTATACCCAATCACATATGTCCTGTGACGATTTACGCCGTGAGAATAGCAAGCGTGAATTCTTCTTTTTAGGTGGTGAAACGCAGAGGTAAGAAGATAAAGGTTAAAACTATTATACGGCTTGTAATCATCATCAGTTCAATTCCTTTTTCTCCTCCGGCGTAATCATGGTATGGATCCGATTCTCTATCTTTTCTCATAAACCTTCTTAATTGTTTGTTTTTGTTTATTGGATCAATCGAGCTTTGTTCCTTTTCTCGAGATTTATGTTTCAATTTGGTAAAAATTACGCTTCCGATCTGATTTAGTATGTGTGGTATTTTCTCGAGATTTATGTTTCAATTTGGTAAAAATTACGCTTCCGATCTGATTTAGTATGTGTGGTATTGTATGAGGATTTTGATCTATAATGAGTTTTGGATGTGTATATATCAATGATTTACTTTTGTGTATGAATTTTGAATGGTTGGAGATTTTGCATCATGCCAAATTGAAACATTTAATATGTTCTCGAATGTTGTCGGATTGGATGAGTTCTTGTCTGCATTACGTGTACTGTTGCTTTAGTTTAGAGGCATGCCCTATTATTCATTTATTCCCTCTCCTTTTGACCCAATTTCTCTATCGACTTTGGATTAAAACCTTGAATTCATACTCAAAATTAGATGTGTTACTGAATGTAGATGAAAAGATTCTGATTTGGATATGTTTTGAGTTAGGAAATAACCATAACTATCTGTGTAGAGACAGATATATAATGATGATTATTAAGTGGATTGGTATGATATTTGTTGCAGACAACCTCAAAGCGACTAGCAGACAGGAAGATTGAGAAATTCGACAAGAACATTACAAAAAGAGGATTTGTTCCTGAGACCACCACCAAGAAGGGAAAGGATTATCCCGTTGGACCCATCTTGCTCGGCTTCTTTGTCTTCGTTGTCATTGGATCATGTGAGTACCATCTTGCTCGGCTTCTTTGTCTTCGTTGTCATTGGATCATGTGAGTACCTCTTCTTCTAAACTCTTACTCTTATGTTGAGGGAGGCATCACAGATTCACAATAGCATCTTTGAGTCAGGCTTGTGATCCTTGATTTGGACATTGGTTTCAAATTGATTATGCTAACTGAATATGTATGTTTCTATACTTACTAACCTTATTTATGCTTTCTGACAGCTCTTTTCCAGATCATCAGAACTGCAACTAGTGGAGGCATGGCATAAACCGAATCACAGTCGAGCTGTTTTCACAATGTAGAAATTTCTTGTACTGTAGATTGTCTCAGCTCTTTTGTTTATTCAATGTATCACGTGATGAAGCCCACACAATACTAAATAGTTTATCCAGGATTTTGTCATTTTGTATGAGAGATTCACTCACGAGAGATTCACACACAGGTTAAAGAAGTTCCACACAAAATTATTCATTACAACGCCAATGTTATTTATGTTACAGTCTTGAAAATTGAAACGAAAATAAACACAACAAAAACAAACCAACCGTGTGTGAACTGTCCGGATACAACCTCAAAGAACTGTCCGGATACAACCTCAAAGATGGCTAAGGAAATTAAACCAAGAGATTAAGCCCTAGCTGTAGGGGAAGGATGAAACGCTGTTCCACAAGCGATCCAAGGTCTTTTCTTCCCACGAGGAACAGTGCAGCTCGGGACTTTGGTCCATTCCTTAGTAACAAAATTGTAGGTTATCAGACGGTTCATCTGTCTGGACCTCAAGGACAATAGTATCAGACAACCATTGTTGCCCAGACAATTCATCCTAACGTGCTTTCCGTAAAACTCCAAGCACCATATGTTTGGCATTCTGTCAACCTCCTTCCACAACAGTGTCATCTTCTGCAGCTCCCATATGCAAACGCACCTCCTTCCACAACAGTGTCATCTTCTGCAGCTCCCATATGCAAACGCAAGTGGCAGCGTTTTTAGTCAGAAGACCCACCAGTAATAACCGCTCTCCGCACTCAGCTAGCGTGTGATCGCTTAGGTCTGGTGGACCTGGTATGATGAATTGCTTCCATTTACCAGAGACCATGTCGTAGGACAATATCCCTTCAGGTTCTGTTAACATGAAGTAAAGTGTGCTTTGGATAGCCACTGGCTGTGACTTAAAGTTGACTGTCCGGATACAACCTCAAAGATGGCTAAGGAAATTAAACCAAGAGATTAAGCCCTAGCTGTAGGAGAAGGGTGAAACGCTGTTCCACAAGCGATCCAGGGTCTTTTCTTCCCACGAGGAACAGTGCAGCTCGGGACTTTGGTCCATTCCTTAGTAACAAAATTGTAGGTTATCGGTCTTTTCTTCCCACGAGGAACAGTGCAGCTCGGGACTTTGGTCCATTCCTTAGTAACAAAATTGTAGGTTATCAGACGGTTCATCTGTCTGGACCTCAAGGACAATAGTATCAGACAACCATTGTTGCCCAGACAATTCATCCTAACGTGCTTTCCGTAAAACTCCAAGCACCATATGTTTGGCATTCTGTCAACCTCCTTCCACAACAGTGTCATCTTCTGCAGCTCCCATATGCAAACGCACGTGGCAGCGTTTTTAGTCAGAAGACCCACCAGTAACAACCGCTCTCCGCACTCAGCTAGCGTGTGATCGCTTAGGTCTGGTGGACCTGGTATAATGAATTGCTTCCATTTACCAGAGACCATGTCGTAGGACAATATCCCTTCAGGATCTGTTAACATGAAGTAAAGTGTGCTTTGGATAGCCACTGGCTGTGACTTAAAGTTAAGCAATACTGGGAGCTTTATGTTGGACGGGATGGTCCCTCGGTTAGTCCACACATTACTCAGGGAATCATACACTTCATATTCTCCTTCAGATCCAACCCACATGACCTTATACCCATGACTAGTGGAGTTTCCATTCAGAGTCATACCTACTGCAACACGAGACCAGACTTTGAACGACCTTGCAGGCAACTCTCTGAAAGATTTGGTTAGCGGATTGCTCACATAGAAGTTTCTGTGACCAATGTCAAGGAAGCACACTAGACCTCCAGCAGCAGCCATTGGCAAAACAATACTCTTCTTGGGCAGTGCCGGGATAATCGGATGGTACCATTTCTTCAAAGAAGGGTCGTACACTTGTCCCGAATTGACATTCTCGTGTGTTATGGTGAAGAACCATGGGATGGTCTGAGGAAGCTCACTGAAGTACACTTGTCCCGAATTGACATTCTCGTGTGTTATGGTGAAGAACCATGGGATGGTCTGAGGAAGCTCACTGAAGTCCCGAATTGACATTCTCGTGTGTTATGGTGAAGAACCATGGGATGGTCTGAGGAAGCTCACTGAAACATCGAGAGAAGCTATCTGATTCAATAAGACCATTCCATTTACGGCAAACTGTGCGGAACTGGAAAAACGTAGCAATTGGTAATCTGGAAATAACAACTTCAAAAAGATCTTGCGGAAAGTCCTCCCAGATTTCTTGATCCATGTGTCCACTTATGTCATCTCCTCCCGTACATGATTTCCCTTGATTCCGTTCTTTTAGAGTACGCTTGACGGGAGGCTTGTCAGTTTCTAACATCTTGAAGATCCCAGGCCTCTTTCCAGCAGCCATATCACAACAATCATCAGCAGAGGTTTCCTCAAAACAGGGCAAAGACCATCTGCGGTAACAGAAACATCTTACATCTGTCAGGAAACAAATACGTATACAAAAGAAAAAAAGGATCATAAACAACCTTAACGAATCAATTTTTTCTTATTCTATGGGATAGAGATGATGTGCAGGAGCTAGAGTGAACAGGTACACTTTCAAGAAGACCAAACATAAAGAAAACAACCAACTAAAAAGCATCTACACGGGGAGCTTTCAAATGATGCCCACCAAATATGCCAAAAACATTAAAAGTAAGGTGGGACTTTGTAATTAACCCAAATGATGGACTACTGTATTAGAAAACACAAGATTCGATGAAACGACAACGATGGAGGCTTCAAGGAAACAATGAAATTGAATGAGCTAAATCAAGATTCCATCGATTATAATAACCAAATCGAATCAATTCAAAGATCAAAATATATGTTTACCCGTTCTGAAACTGAGGATGGTGAAGAACTAAAAAAGAAGGAGAAGAAGAAGAAGGATGAAGAGAAGGAGAGCCGTTATGCAAAAGCTCTTGAAGCTGAACGATGAGATGTCTAAGCATGGCAAGCTCTTCTTCCATGCCCCAATAAAGAGCAGCTAAGATAAATCAATGGCAACAGCAATAGCAGAAGCCATTAGAGAGCATCGATTTGAAGAAAATTTGGGGATTTTAACCTGTAACAACAACAACCATGTCTCAAGTCTCTCTTTTTAAAAGAAAAACATTGTTGTAGTCTCTGTCTCCGAGTCTCAAGAGCGATTCAATTGTCTTTTTTATCTTTCTCTCTTTTGCTTCATCTTTTTCCATGTAAGTTGGCCCCAAATATTAATTATTTCTTTCCAATTATTCCTTTATTTTTTTCTATCTTTTGTTTTCCGCTTTTGCCCTTACAACGAACCGGTTCTTTAACGCGTTGATTAATAATTACCGGAATATAGAAATCGAACTTCTTAATTGTAAAAGAGAGGTCCGTGACACTTTTCTCGTGACTTCTAACATTAAACATATAAGACATTTATCTTGAAAAAAAAAGGGAAAATTATATGCAGTACCCCCATGAATTGAAAAGTCCGAATCGTGCACCCACCTTTACATATGTTATAATACGTGTGTATATAGGTAATTGTTAATAGACAAGACTGCCCCTGCCCCTTCTCTCTCAACTTTCTTCCATTTTCCATGATTCTCTCTCTCACCTTACCCTTCTCTCTCAGCTTTCTCTCACTTTCCATGATTTACACATTTACATTAGCTTCTCTCAAATCTGGGACGGACGGACGACGGACGGCGGATGGACGGACGACGGACGGCGGATGGACGGACGACGGACGGCGGACGGACAAAAAGAAGACAATTTCTTCAGATCTGGGCAGACGAGTTCGTCTTCGCGAACCGGAATATAGAAATCGAACTTCTTAATTGTAAAAGAGAGGTCCGTGACACTTTTCTCGTGACTTAACATTAAACATATAAGACATTTTCTTAAGGAAAAATATATATATAAGACATTTATCTTGTCTTGCCAAAAAAGACATTATTTTGCCCCTCACTTGTGACAAAAATAACTTGTCTTTTTACATAACAGAAATAAGATTTGTTGATTAAGAAAAATCTAGTTTAAAAAAAAAAAAAGAAAAAAAGAAGATGGAGGCGTGCTTGAGGAACAAAACGGAGATGATAATTATGAGAGGGAAGAAGTGGGATTTCTTGTTAAAGTGGATTATTGAGAGGTTGCTGCAATTATACTAAATCATGGTTTCTTCTACCTTTCTCCCTTTTTTTACATTTTTATTATGTCAATTATATATTTATGTAATTATACAAAAAAAAAATTCTAATACTTTTGAAGTATTTAAATTAACGGATGTAACACCTCCGTTTTTTTAATTGTCAATTTGGCTTTTGTAAAATTGAGTAGCAAGAAACCAAATTATTATATAATGACTTAATCCAATTTCAAACCAGATTAAAAAGACTTGGGTTTGTGAAGCTATAAGGAACAACCTTGATATGTGGCCTTGGATTTTATGGAAACTCTTGAAATCTAGAAATGAGTTAGTATACTCTATTTTTAAGATTGAACAAGGTGGAATAATAAGAGCAACTCTTGAAGATGCAGAGAAATGGAAAAGCAATCATCAGGTAAAGAACCCTTCCGCACTTGCATGGGAAACAACATAAGCAAAACATGGCAATGTCCACGGCTGGTTACTATAAATGCAACACTGATGCATCCTGCAGAAACAAGCAGTAGCTGTGGAATTGGGTGGATAGTAAAAGACTCCACCGGACAGGTCAAATGGATATGAGCCAAACTGCAGAACCCTTTACATGCAAAAGCTACAACATTAGTGTGGGCAACGTTCTGTCTCACAGCAATCTTCAAGTAAGTAATGTCATCTTTGAGACAGATTCAACATGTTTGCTCAGAGGGGTACGGAACCTCATTTGCGGCCGAGTATAGCCTCTTTTCTTGCAGATGTTGCAAGCCTCAATGACCATTTGGATTGGTTTTTCACTTATGCACATAGAGATGGCAACAGATGTGCGGATAGTATCTTCAAATCTATTAGATTATGCCCTCACTATTATGCTTTAATTGATGTCATATTGACTAATTGGTTACTCCCTTATGTGGAAATCGACTCGCCTTGATAAGGCTATGTAAAGCCTATAATGGCTTCAAACTATCTTAATTTGAATGGAAGATTCAGTGATTTAAAAAATAAACAGATTAATGACAAGATAGTTCCAAAAAAAAATGTTGACGACTATTTTAGGCCGATACATATAAAAATTTTACCCCTTCAAAAATCTACACAATACCATAGGTTGAAAATCACAATATACACAGTTTTTAAGTTGAAAACATAAAACCACCCAAATCCATAAATTAAAGAATTATTTCTCCATAACTTAAGGGTTTATGATTCGGAAATTTGAGGGGAAGTAAGTTTTTAATTTACGACTTGAGTGGTTTTATGTTTTCACCTTACGATCTGTATGTATCGTGATTTTACCTTACGATCTGTGTGGATATTGAAAATGATAAAATTTATGTATGTATCGATTCTTATATGAAAGTTATAGGGATAAAATGGTATAAGGATAACTAAACGGTCAAAGTAGAAACAGAAGAAGAGATTGAATCTTGTTTTTTGTGTCAATCGTTAGAAGAAGACTAAATGAAGAACAACTTTATTCTAAAAAAGTTATTTGATTTGTTGTAAGAAAAATCAAATAATGATTGAATAAAATGTGAATGGAATGTAATTAATTGCATGTCCATAATTTTGCCTGGTTATCTTTTTCTTTTGGTGTAATAATTACTAGTATATATTTAAAATCATTTCCACGGAGAATGTAAAGTAGTCGTAAAGCGTTAGAGTTCATTTTTTCACATCCCATCAAATATTTTTTCTTTGGGTCAATCATGTCCCTTGCAATTACCCCCATTTTATTAAAGAACAATGATGATTATAATTAAACTCATCATAACCAATCTCTTTAGTGTTTCTTTTTTTTTCTTCTAAATTTTTGTTACATATAAAGCAGTAAAAAAAGAGTTATTAGTACTACAATTTACAAGGCCAAGATGTTGTTAATAAATATGATTTATAAAATATAGGAGAATAGTATCTGGAATTAGAAATATCAGCACACAAAGATCTGATTATCCGATAATTCTGCATGAATTTTTAAAAATTAAGAAAGAAATATAAATTCAGTTTTAGGCGTGGGCAAAAAAA
>CM071720.1:2686532-2699391 GCA_036630335.1 Physaria fendleri | reverse complement strand
GGAGCACCAGAACCCAACAATGTACCTTCAAGAGAGGCCTTAGCAGTTGTACCCCCTTCTCTTTCTTTTCTTACCTTAATTAATTTGTTAATTATTCGAATCAAATGATTAATTTTTAAATGGTTGATTGTAGGAACTAAGTAGCCAGCAGGAGTATCTCAAGCTTAAGGAGCGTTATGACGCCTTACAAAGAACCCAAAGGTTACTAATTAACTCATTACTTAAGTTAGTAGCTATATATATATATATATACAGATCCAAATGATGAAATATTTGATGTTTTAAAATAGGAATTTACTGGGAGAAGATCTTGGACCTTTAAGTACAAAGGAGCTTGAGTCACTTGAGAGACAACTTGATTCTTCCTTGAAGCAGATCCGAGCTCTCCGAGTACTTACATATATTTATCAACTTAATTCTCATATATATATTTAGTCCATATTAAAATGCTATTTTTTGTGTTCAATTTTGTAGACACAGTTCATGCTCGACCAGCTCAATGATCTTCAGAGTAAGGTAAAATAAATAAGTGTGAAGCAATTGACAAAACTACATTAATGTACATACTAATTAATACTCAAATATTTGGAACAGGAACGTATGCTGACTGAGACAAATAAAACTCTAAGGCTAAGGGTAATTGATTAACCATATCATATACTACTTTCTCATCAAATAAATACATTACTTATATAATTTGATTATTGTTTTAATCGTAATAAACAAGTGTGTCTACATTGCAGTTAGCTGATGGGTATCAGATACCACTACAACTGAACCCAAACATAGAAGATCATCATCATGTTGATCACTATGGTCGTCATCAACAACAACATTCACAAGCTTTCTTCCAGCCTTTGGAATGTGATCAACCCATTCTTCAGATCGGGTTAAGTAACATTCACAAGCTTTCTTCCAGCCTTTGGAATGTGATCAACCCATTCTTCAGATCGGGTTAAGTGCCTTTATGTTATAGCCCAACTCTTTTGTCTTTCTTTCTTCATTAGCATCGGTCTTAATCATCAAATCGGTATTTGTGGATCATTCACAGGTATCAGACGCAGCAAGATGGAATGGGAGCTGGACCAAGTGTGAATAATTACATGCTGGGTTGGTTACCTTATGATACCAACTCTATCTTGTGAATAATTACATGCTGGGTTGGTTACCTTATGATACCAACTCTATCTGATCAATCTTTCTTAGTTTATTTGTTTTTGTTTTTTTTTTTTCCATTTTAAGATAATGTTTCTATTTTATTACCTCTCTTATGTTTATTTTCTTGTGTGCATGTGTGTGTAATAATGTTTATTGCCCTTCATCTATTTTATTCAAAAACCAACATTTTTTGCTCTCCCCAATATGCTTCAATCTCCAAATTTTTAAAAATAACTCCCAATTTATGTTATGTAATTTTTAGTTATAATGTTATGTGCATATAGATTATATAATTGACACTAATTTAGTTGTTTTTTTGGATGTTCATGATCTACACAAAGGCTTAGACTTTGGATGCAAACCAATCTCAATCTGCTCTATCTTTCATATGTTTAGACTTTGGATGCAAACCAATCTCAATCTGCTCTATCTTTCATATGTAGGCCCATCTAATACGTTTTGGGCCTAGGGCCTATAGAAGAAGACTCATACTTCATTAACTTGTTAAATTTATCACTGAATCAAACTTCAGATAAACCAAAATTAAGTAACAAACAAAAAGACTAATCAGAAAACATTTCCAATACCAGGTCTGCCTTATATACCTAGTGGGGTCTATGAAAAATAATTTGAGTTTGACTTCTGAACCTGAAATGGTTTAATCATTAGTATTTACTAATCAATCAATCAACAAAATTATTTTGCGTAGGGGTCTGAATCATTGAAAAGTATCAGTTAGCATTTGATTTAAATGATTGCACATCATATATATATTATCAAGGTAATTAGGTGAATTATGAATCAACACAGTTAATTAATTCGAATGATAATTTCAAAACTTATAACTAAGTCAAATAAATACACCGAAAATAACATGAAAAGGACATCTCTGGTATGATTGGAACGACTTTACTAGAGAGAAAGAGAAAAAAGGTTAGATAAGACTTACGCGTCATAACTGGGACCCAATTTGTTAAATCTTACACGCTACATTATAGCGTGTTCACACGCGCCTGCGTGGCTTTCTCGTTATCCATACCTGGTAATTTCCAATTCAAAAGTTTGGATTAATCTCTATCACAAAAGTGGTTAGTGTTTTTGATGTCCAATGATTCAAGCTGCGTAGTTTAATCTTGGATCTGTAATGATTTCACTGTGTTTTTGTTCTTTCCTTATCTTGTTAGAAATGGTAGTTCAAATTAGGGTTTCTAGCTTTACGATCCAAGCTTGTCCTGAAAACAAACTACCCAAAAAACATGATGAAGAACGCAGATGTTTGTTTTGTCTTGACTCAAACAATCATCTTCTTTGGTCCCATATCATGATTGTGATAGTTTTCATTTGTGTGTTTTTTTCTCCTTATGATATTAAACCTATATCTGTTTGTTGTTTGGTAGCAATTTGATGTTCTTGCAATAAAATGTTTTGTATTTGGACATATGATTCACAGAATGGAAGCTAATGTGAACCGAGAAACAACAAGCTTAGAGCTTGAAATCATGAGGAAGAAACAGAGCGAAGCAGAGGGACAAAAAAGAAGAAGGGGATTTATATATCCAATAGAGTTTCTATAAGTTCTTTTCATCTCTATTCGGGGGGGGGGTTGGGAAATATGTGCATATTGGAAGTTTTATATATTTACTTATCTTATATTATACCTGTTAGAGATAAGAGAATGCTTCTGATTTGTGTTTCTCTTTTCAGGTTTATATTATGTACTATGATTTCTTAAAGCATACAAAAGATTTTTAGGGTTTCCAGCCTCAATATACACTTGCTTGTTGATGACATTCTTCCTATGATATGATTGTAGATGCTTTTTTTGCATGCGTGTGTCGGTGTGTGTGAGTTCAAAGAATCTGATGTGCAAAGTGCATCTCAATAATATATCTATCCATGTTTTAGTAATGTAATAAAAAGAATGATAGTGGAAGTGTCGTGCCGTCAATAGATGTCACTTGTTCCGACTTACGTTGTCAATACAAAAACAAAGACTCTCCACCTAAAGATCCACCACTAGGCGTATGAATGTTAAATAGATGGGATGTTCAAAGGTGGTCAGATACGTCCATTCAAGAACCAACTTGGGATCCACAACTCAAACTTCCATCACTCTCTTTCTGGATTGTGATAATGGTTCATATACCCGTCCTGGCACCACGTTGTTCAGGCATAGTTCAACCTGAATATATCATTGAATACGTAGTAGGTTCCTTGATTCGATATCAAATGGAACATCTGGGCACAAAAAGACACGTGTATTAGGAAAAATGGATACAAGATGTAGTACAACATGAAAAAAACTGCATATAGAGATCATTATGGGTAGTTCAAGACTTTGAAGTTGGACTTGAATCCATCCATCAACAACTTGCTCAATCAATGCATACATTTTCCAACAATTTGATATTCATGATAACAAAGACACAAAAGTAGTACTTTGAAATGAAGAACTAAGCACTGATTTAAACATATTAGTTTGCTTCCTGTAGGATAAAAATAATCTAGCAAAGAGCCTTCAGATTGAAAAGAAAAGTCAGATGATACACACCCCACAAGCAGTACAACTTGTATGGACTATGGAGTTGAGCCACTTAACCCATCTACAAGTATAGGATCACATATAAGCACATAACTGAAAACAAGTATGAAAAATGCAGTTTACGGAAGTTACATTGACGAAGCAGAAGGAGAAAGAGAGACGTTTCACAAGAGAAAATCTAAATGCCAGCAATAGATGACTCAAAACAACGAATGCCTTAGCAACTGCGTCTGGATCCATTCTCTCTATCGTCGTACTTTGATCCTTCCGTCGTCCAATCAAGAGGAGATTGAGAGAGAGATATGATCGAGGAAAGGGTTTAGATAACAACCCCGAACTATAAGAATTGATATTAGATATAGTCTTCCACTAAATGGGCCTTAAGACTTATTATATTTTGGCCCATTGATATTTGTAAGCCCAACACTATAAAATTATCCCGACAGATTTTTGTTTTTAATTAAACATGTGTTTTAACTTTTTTTTTAACTATTTCTCCAAAGTTAGTTCAAAAGCATAATAGGAGCAAAACAAAGAGGTCTTAATTTGACTAGAAAGAAACTGGGGTTAATTGTAGTAATTGTGAAAGTGTCTGTTTAGTTATGATAAATGGCCAAACATTGTTGTCACTTTACCAACTACTGCACCTCAAAAAAAAATTCATAATAAATTGGAACACGTCTTTTTAATTTTATTTTTATTATTATTGGAGGGTGAGAAGTGAGACCTCTATCTATATGCCTTTGTTCTCTTCTCCTGGGCCCCCTTTTTATCCTTTTCTCCCTCTCTCTATTATTTTTCCTGCGCCGTTCAGTTTTTTTTTTTTTTTTACGCGATATAATGAAGTTTTTAATCAAATTTTTTTTTTTTTTGACAAGGAATCAAATTTATTTTATCTGATGTTATTATATATAACCATATTTTTTTTCTGTCAGCATATCACCAATAATATAAGACTTACCAGATCTATTACAATTTTCCAATTTTTTTTGTTAGTTTTTGTAGATCTAAAATTATTGGATTCTAACATTATTATCGGAACCTGCTTTAGTTATAGGATTACTAAATTTATTGATATGATCATGTCATTACTATTTATGTCTAATACTACTATTGATGATGAATTTAAATAGAGAAAACAGTCTCTAAATTGTTTATAAATTTTAGATCTAAACAAATTCCAAGTTTGATGTTTCTTCTAGAATCGAGTAGTCTCTAAATTGTTTATAAATTTTAGATCTAAACAAATTCCAAGTTTGATGTTTCTTCTAGAATCGAGTTTTAACATCATCAAAGATTTAATTTTATATGAATTATATGAATGTAGTAGTACATATGCTTAAGATTAAAATATTTATATTGGATGTATTAATTAAAAAAAGATAATAGAGAGAGAGAAGGTAGGAGGAGCAAGCAGACATTTGTCTTCCACCATATTCTTCTCATCTTTTCTTCCGATGATAGATTCTTCCTCCTCTTCTTCTTCTGCTTCTCCTTCTTTGTTTCTCCATTAGACAATCCACTCAACTGTTTGAGCTTCCTTATTCACTTTCTTCTCCCCGCTTTATTCACTCTTTCTCTCATCAGCATCATCATTATTATCACACTCGAAATTTCTATTGTATTGGAACAAACTCGAGGGAATTTTTGTGTCCTGTTTTGGATTTCGAGGAATCTATCTTTGGAACTTTAAGTTCCTATTCAAAGTTTTTATCTTTTTCTTTGTTTTTGTTTTGTTCTCTTATCTTTCGTCATCTTTGATTAAGTAACATCTTTGATCTATCAATTTGAGCCTTTGTTTGGGTTGTCTAGTCTGACACGTTTGTGTGTCTTCCTTTCTTTTTCTTTTCGTGTTTGTGGGAAGCCTACACTAAGGATAAAAAAAAAACCCCCAAAAATTCTTGCTTTTGGATTTTTGTGATTCTCTGATTCGTCCACTTTTCTATAGGGTATTTGTATGATTCTGGGTTTTTGGTTGTGGGAGCTTCTCTGAGTTGAGTTGAGTTGAGTTGTTTTGCAATCACTCTGTTTTCCTGGGGTTGATCGTGTTTTTAAGTGGTGGATGAGTTTGTTCCATGTGCTAGGGTTTGGTCTTAAGATTGGGCATCTCTTCTGGATGCTATGCTGCTGGTTCGTTTCTTGGTTTGTTGATTATGGGATCGAGGACAAGTCTGGTCTTCTAGTTGGCTCTGTCGGTGAACTTGAGAAGACGAAGATGACAACCATGATGAAGAAGAACAAGATGTGCTTCTGGAATAGGATCTTTAGTAGCGGACTCAAGATCCCAACTTTCTCTTATCAGTTTCTTGGCTCAGTTAAATTTAGTAAGGCTTGGTGGAGGAAGTTTGTGGTGGTTTGGGTCCTCGTCTGGGTATTGGTCTCTATTTGGACGTTCTGGTACATTAGCTCTCAAGCTATGGAGAAGAGGAAAGAGACGCTAGCTAGTATGTGCGATCAGAGGGCTCGTATGCTCCAGGATCAGTTCAACGTTAGCATGAATCANNNNTATTTTTGATTTCTCATCTGTTTTATCTTCAGATTCTGTTTGGATTGTTACGATGTCATCCTCTGGGAATTAATGCCTGAGATCTAGTCTTGCTGTAGAACATAAGTTGTACTTACGGTGTAGTATATGGATGATTTGACAAGTCTTGGTGTTATGCTAACACTTGGTAGCTTGATTATTTCTCTCATGAGTATTAGTGAACAATATAATAACATCGATAAGTTTTGTGTAGAGGACATTCTCAGAGTACACTGATAGAACTTCCTTTGAGAGGCCACTCACGAGCGGGGTCGCATATGCTGTTAGAGTGCTCCATTCAGAGAGGGAAGATTTTGAAAGGCAACAAGGTTGGACTATTAGGGCGATGGATTCTCTTGAACAAAACCCAGTTCATAAAGATGAGTATGACCCGGAAGCTTTGGAACCAGCCCCTGTTCAAGAGGAGTATGCTCCAGTCATCTTTGCTCAGGACACTGTTTCTCACGTTGTTTCTCTCGATATGCTGTCTGGGAAAGTAAGTAAGCTTCGTTACTAGTTCTAAGTTTACATATAGTTCACAATCTTGGTTTATGTATCTACTTACTACCTCGTGATCTGCCGACATAGCTAGTTCATACTTCAATCTCTGCTTACTGATTTGGATCATTTTAAGTAAAATTTCGAGATGGTTTGACTGATACTTAATCTCGCTAAATTCTTATTGACAGGAAGACCGTGAAAACGTGTTGAGGGCCAGGAGTTTAGGTAAAGGAGTTTTGACAGCTCCTTTCCCATTGATAAAGACAAATAGACTTGGGGTAATCTTGACATTTGCAGTCTACAAGAGAGATCTACCCTCAAATGCAACGCCAAAAGAGAGAATTGAGGCTACTAATGGGTTTGTAGCATAGGAGTCTAAATAAATAATTAGTTAACACAATTACGCATAAGATTTGCAGATATCATTTTTGCTCATTGATCTCTTTTGATGGCACTGAAGGTATCTTGGTGGAATATTTGATATCGAGTCCCTAGTAGAAAACTTGCTTCAGCAGCTGGCTAGCAAGCAAACGATTCTTGTCAATGTATACGACACAACCAATCATTCTCACCCGATTAGCATGTATGGTTCAAATGTGTCCGTTGATGGGCTGGAACGTGTTAGTCCACTGAACTTTGGTGATCCATTTAGAAAGCATGAAATGCGTTGCAGGTACTTAACCAATTCAACATATGTCTGCTATTTCTTCTCTGTTTCAAAAATGCAGGTGCTAACCTTATGTTGTGTATTTCTTTCTCTTTTGTAGATATAAACAGAAACCACCATGGCCAGTGCTTTCAGTGTTTACATCATTGGGTATCCTTGTGATTGCCTTGCTTGTTGCACATATAATCGATGCGACAGTGAGTCGGATACACAGAGTTGAAGAAGACTGTCATAAAATGAAGCTGCTCAAGAAAAAAGCTGAAGCAGCAGATGTTGCAAAGTCACAGGTGCATATATCATTCTCAATTGATAGTTTCCACAGCATATTAAGCTTAATATTTGAGTGAGAATGGTTTTAACCTAACTTTGTTTTCATGCAGTTCCTTGCCACTGTTTCACATGAAATCAGAACTCCAATGAATGGTGTTCTTGGTGAGTATGAAATGGCCACTATTTTGCCTCCTTCTTTCACCTCTGTTATGAATTCACATATTTTCTTATGTTGACTTTGATTTGGCTTATAGGAATGTTGCATATGCTGATGGACACAGAGTTAGATGTTACGCAACAAGATTTATGTTAGGACTGCACAGGCAAGTGGAAAAGCTTTAGTCTCGCTGATAAACGAGGTTTTGGACCAAGCAAAGATTGAAGCTGGAAAACTTGAGCTTGAGGACGTGCGGTTTGATTTGAGAGGAATATTAGATGATGTTCTGTCACTCTTCTCTGGAAAATCCCAACAAAAAGGGGTAGAGGTAAGTTACTGATGATATTTATGATCTGCAATCCACTAGTTGAATCTTGTATCAAGTTATTCTTACTCATTTTTCGAGTGGTGTTGATGAACGCAGTTGGCTGTATACATATCTGAGCGTGTTCCAGAGATGTTAATTGGTGATCCTGGGAGGTTTCGACAAATACTCACAAATCTTATGGGTAACTCCATTAAGGTAAATTGTTTGTTATAGTCTTAGCTGATCATTCCTTGCATCCTAGTTGACTGATAAAGCAGCTGATCATATATAACTATCTGGCAGTTCACTGAGAAAGGACATATCTTTGTAACTGTTCATTTGGTGGAGGAGCTATTTGAATCTACCAATGGAGAGAGGGCTTCATCTCCGGAAAGTACACTGAGTGGGCTTCCAGTTGCAGACCGGCAGAGGAGCTGGGAAAAGTTTAAAGCTTTCAGCTCCAATGGGCATCAGAGTTTTGAATCTTCTCCAACTGATATCAACCTAATCGTCTCAGTTGAGGATACTGGCATAGGAATCCCTTTAGAAGCACAGTCCCGTATATTCACGCCGTTCATGCAAGTTGGACCATCCATATCTAGGACGCATGGAGGCACAGGAATTGGACTTAGCATAAGCAAATTTCTAGTTGGACTGATGAAGGGAGAAATTGGATTCTCGAGTACTCCCAAGGTTGGATCCACATTCACATTTACTGCTGTGTTTTCCAATGGCATGCAACAAACTGAAAGAAATTAAGCCACCCCACGAGTTTGATGCTTGCTTCATGGACATACAGATGCCAGGAATGGATGGGTATGTCGGACTGTTATACTAGTTTGGTTATAAATAAGTAATAAAAAGTTTGAGATGTTTTGCTATGCCTTTCTGCAGATTTGAGGCTACAAAGAGAATACGGGAAATGGAAAAGGAGATGGAGAAGAGAAGTAAAAATGGAGAGGATTTGATAGAAGAGAAGGGTAACAAGCATCTTCCGGTATTAGCAATGACCGCAGACGTGATACAAGCAACGCATGAAGAATGTCTAAATAATGGAATGGATGGGTATGTATCAAAACCCTTTGAAGCAGAGCAGCTATACAGAGAAGTTTCTCGCTTTTTCAATTCGCCTTCAGATACAGAATCATAAAAATGGATGTGGGCTGAAAGAAGAATGGCGAAGGAAACACAAAAACCTCGTGTCTCCTTTGCATCTTGAAGTAGTTGTAAGCTCTTTTTTTACTCTCTCTCTCTCTCGTTTAAGAAAACATGTTTTCTTTAACTAGCAGTAACACCTTATTGAACTTGGTTTGTAGGAAAAACAGATTGAAGATTGGAAAAGAGTGTAAATAGAAAAGCCGGTGTGACCATATTGTGGCCAGGGCAAAGAACTTTTAGGCCAGTTTCTCTTGTAAAGTTTATTTATTTTGTTTCTCTCTTCTTCCCTGATTGAGACACAAGAACATGTTGTCTGTAGAGTTGGTTTGGATAGGAAAGAGGGGTCATAGAATGTGTCTAAAAGTGTGTGTTGTGTGTATGATTTAGGATTGTAGAATTATTAGAACAGTAGTTGCATGCAGTTTCTTCGTCAAACATAGAGCGTCGACAATTTGTACACACTGTCTTGTGATATAAAGTTGAAGATACCTTTTACTTCCTCTGAAAATTCTTTCAAATTACATGTATATAATCTAATAGATTCACCGTTGAAGAGCCCTAGAAACGTGGAGATGGAGTGCCTTTCGCTCGCGATAATTTGTTCATTAATCACCGATCGATCATCCTTTTAAAGTCCAAAATTTTAGTCAAAACAAAAGAGAAGAGAAAACACAAACAATTTCGATTTCAGTTTCTAAAGATTTTCTTCTCCGGCGTAATCATGGTATTTCCCCCCGATCTCTATCTTTGCTTCTGCTTCTTTTTTTTTTTCCTGATTGTCGATTGGACACTAGGGATTGCTTCTTCTTTTTCTTATCGGGATTCATTCATGTTTCCGTTACTAGCTTTGATATTGGAATCTGTGTCAAAATTGATCTCTTAGATTAACAGAAAAGAGATGACAAAATGTGGATCTGTTTTCGAAATTTGAATCGGATTAGCTGAGTTGGTACTATTATCTGCATTTATGTTGTATTTGTTGCTTTGATTTAGATGCATGGCCAAATCTTTACATATGCATGATGTCTTGTTGAGTGATGATGTTAAACAGATTTTGATTTTGAACATCCTCAGATCTACTACAATTAACCATTATTACTATGTGTGCGGTGGAGATATATGTTATTATAGATAATGATCATAAATTATTATTGAATGGATTGGTTTGATGATTTGTTACAGACAACATCAAAGCGACTGGCAGACAGGAAGATTGAGAAATTCGACAAGAACATTCTAAAAAGAGGATTTGTTCCTGAGACCACCACCCAAGAAGGGAAAGGATTACCCTGTTGGCCCTATCCTGCTCGGCTTCTTCGTCTTCGTTGTCATTGGATCATGTTAGTACTTCCATTTCCTTAACTTCTTTTGCTCGCTAAATGTTTGAGACACCAATTAGTTCTTAGAGTTAGGCTTCATACTCCTTGATTTGGACATTGGTTTCTATGTTGTATGTTTGTGTGTGTATGTGAATATGTTATTTAATAGCCTTCCATACATTTTTTTTTACAGCACTCTTCCAGATCATCAGGACGGCAACTAGTGGTGGCATGGCTTAAACATAGTCACATTTAAAGATGGTGGAAGGAATTCTCAAAATGAAAATTTCTTCTTCTTCTCTTCCGACTTGTCTCTTTTTTTTTTTTTAATTCCCTTGTTGTACTGTAGAATGCGTTTAGTCTCTGTTTTACTACATCTTATGAAACAATTTTGAGAGTCTTTTCTACAAATATCCAACCTGTACTTTTAATATTCTTCTTCACTTGCCTCAACTTAAGAGTCTTTTCTACAAATATCCAACCTGTACTTTTAATATTCTTCTTCACTTGCCTCAACTTAATCCTCCATATGTGACACAAAATACAAAAATACTGTTAAAACTACTTGAAGTGGATAAAGATTACTCGGCCAAATAGGTAGGTGAAAGCTCAAAATTTGATCGATGAGGGATTTATTCGGATCGACAGTAGCACCCTAGGATGAATTGTCTAGAAAAATCTATACTACTATTTAGGAAGTACATTTACTGAATAAACATCAAAATTGTGAAAAATTACATGATAATGTCATTAGAACAAAAGAACAATTATTGATTTTTTATTAATTGTAAAATGGTAATTTTTTTTTAAAAAATAAATAATAATAGATAACAGTTAGTTTAGTTTCAGAAATATCTAAAAAATAAAATCATACTAGGTAAATTCCCGTACCATATGCGGCTTACTTATTATAAAAGATATATTCTAAAATTTTAAAATTATTTATCATTTTAATTAGTTTAAATTATTAAAATTTAGCTTACACGATCATATTACACCCATAAACTTTCATATCACAATTTCTACGCACAAATTTTGAGTTTCGTCCAAAATCCACACAGATCGTATCTTAAAACCGAGTTTCCACATAAATCATATTTCGAAACCGAGTAACCACATAGATCGTATATTTAATCCGAGATTTCACATATAACATTTTTTTATCTGTGTGGAATCTCGAATTTAATATACGATATGTGTGTTAACTCGATTTCAAGATACGATATGTGTGGGAACTCGATTCAGATCTGCGTGGGTTTTAGACGACATTCAAAGTTTGAGTGTAATAAATGTGATATGAAAGTTTCTGGGGTAATATGGTTGTCGACCCAAATAAATAGATATTTAGAATTTTTAGGTATTTGTTAAATAGATATGTATTAATTAATAAATGTGATATGAAAGTTTCTGGGGTAATATGGTCGTCGACCCAAATAAATAGATATTTAGAATTTTTAGGTATTTGTTAAATAGATATGTATTAATTTAAAATTTCATAAATATCTAGCAAATTTACTAAAAATTCCAAAAAGTATCTTTTATAATTTTTTTAAATTTTCCGTAATTAAATAAAATTTTATTCATTTTTTTTCTAAATTTAAAATTACTGATTGTTGTAATTAGTTTAAAATTAATAAAATAATATTTGTAATGATATATTTTATAATTATTCGTAATTAGTTTAAAATTAATAAAATAATATTTGTAATGATATATTTTATAATTATTCAAATAATTAAATCATAATGGCATGTTTGTAAATAAGTTCAGTAGAGTGATTCTGGCGACGACACCTAATTCTTTTTGTTTCTCAAATAATATATAGGAGATTATTTTAATCGAATCTTTAAAATATCTTACTACTTAACCATATATGCATTGGCACAACTGAAGTCCAGATACTTGTCTTTTCCTATTTCGAAGATCCCATGAACAAGAAACGATTTGACGGACTCCCTAATTCGCTACGCGTGTCATCTAGATTTTTTTTTTTGTCATGTAAACTCTTTTGTTTCTCTTGGTTTACAAGTCACTTTTATATAATAACAATTAGTTTTTTTCGTGAAAAAATAATAGTATTAATAATATTTTTTCAAAGAAAATCCTAAATTGCTAATCGAATCTTCCATAACAAAATATATATATATATATATATAAATCCTAAAGCAGAATAAATCTATCTACTACCCTATTAAAATTGAAGACACTTTTTTGTGCATATTCCAGTAGCCAAACACAAGAATTTGTAACCAAGTA
>CM071720.1:2658186-2671958 GCA_036630335.1 Physaria fendleri | reverse complement strand
TCAAAACTGAACTGAGTCGAGGGAATTTTGCCGATCAAAAATATACTGATAGCACGGGTGTTACATCGGGCTTCCTCCAGACAATATTGACGGGACTGTTGCGTCGACTGGATATTGCGTAGCAGTATTGGCAGTATTGTGCCGGATAAGACCCATCAGGCTAGTTAAGGGATGTGTTGTAGTGTCTAGCGTTCGAGTTTAGACGTTGTGTATTAGGGTGACAGTGCGGGGTCACTGTCGTGCTTGTTGATTGTGGTATATATATTGGCTGGTTGCATGTGTTCTAGAAAGGTCTTTGATGAGGTCTAGCGGTGTACACGGGAGGTCTAAATGCAAGTTACCATGTTCTTGTGTGATTGTTGGTTTCTTGCATTAGACCTCACGTGTGGATTTTCTAGGTCAACTCGGGATCATAGGAAGTTTGGGGTTAGGGGTTTGCATTATTACTCACTCAGCTTTATGCTGACCCGAGCTCATTCTTACAGGTGTGCAGGTGTGAGAGCGAAGAACCGAAAGTAGCCAGTAGTCCCCACTTGTACTCCCTTTCCAAAGGCTTTTCATTGTTGTTGTTTTGAAACCCTATGCGTTTTCGCTGTGGCGTTGGGTGTTTTCCTGTTTGGGATTTGGGGTGTTTAAACTGGTGTTTTTGGGATGAACGTTTTATGCTTCGTTTAAACTTGCCTTGCATTTTTATTAAGTAAAACTTAAACTGTGTCTGTACTGATATTCGCCTTGCTAGCGGGCAAACCAACCGATTCCTCCTTTGGAATTAAGTCTCTGAAAGGAGTTAAGTCGCTGTGTGCCGGTCTGAAACAAGAGTCCTTCCCGCGTTGTGGCGCTCGGTTTGGGAGCGGGACGTTACACTAAGAGTATACACAACAAACACAGCCGACCTAGATCGGCGTGATTGAGAATCGTGAAGCATATATCTGTGACTTACTTCATTTATTTTCTCTGACCATCCCACCTGGACTATCAGGTCTCAGATGGAACGACAGATCTGCTCTGTAGAAATTATAAAAGATTGTTTAGCCGCTGCATATAGTTGAATGGACAGATCTGACACATTTACGACTTTATATGAGTGCAGGGACTACAGACCCATACCAACCATCGATCTATGTTCAATCGATTCTAACACCATGGTCTTAGCCTTACACGAAAGATATACCGTGCATGAGATGCATAGGTGAGAAATGAGAAATAGATGGGATCCTGATATACCTAGGAATTCGTTCATTCTACCGCTTTATTTGCAGGTATATTATATTCTTTTTGTGCATACATGAGTCTTTACAGGTCAGAACGTGGTTAAAGGCAAAACGTTGCAAGTTGGAAGCAGACACAAAGAAAGAACGCAAATTGCCAGAATCCGGAGGAGAATCCGATCGGACTGCCCTTTGATCTGTTATGACTGAAGATCGATCCAACCATGCACTATCACATAGACGAGGCAGTACCCAAAGTTCCCGGCGGAACGTTTCTCGCATCCACAAACTAGAAACTGAAAATAGAAGAAAAATAACCACGCATCACCCATGTTCAACGACAAGCCATGGATGTATTGTGGAGACTTCAATGAAATTTTGTCTACGTACGAATATTCAAACCCCTCCTCTATTTCAGTAGACTCTGGTATGATAGAATTTCAGGATGTTATTCGAAAATGCTCATTCTATTATTTATCTTTTACAGGACCTAAGATGACTTTGTGCAACAAGCGTGATAATGGTCATATTTACAAAAAGCTGGATACACTTGTAGTGAATTAGACCCGTGTAATTTATTTCCCAAGCTATTCTACAATTTTTGAGGCAGAAGGATGCTCGTATCATCTTGGTGGTCGCTTCTACAAGTACGTAAGCGCGCTTTCGAAATTTCCAGCTTTCATTCCCACGATTGAGAATCATTGGAGATCAATAGGTCCTTTTCAGCACTCAACAACTGCGTTGCACCATTTCATCAAAACCCTAAAGGATCTAAAGCCAATAACCTGAGCCATTGGTAAGGCTAATCTTGGCGAAATCTCGAAGAAAACTAAAGTAGCTCTTAATAATATTTGTGACATTCAGAAAGAAAATCATGACAATCTAAATTTCGCTGACCTGGACAAGGAAATTGAAGCCTATGATCGATGGAATTTTCTTTCAAACTTGGAGGAGAACTTTTTGAAACAACGATCCAAGGTCCATTGGCTGAAAGTTGGTGATCAAAATGACTCATATTTTCAGCGTGCAGCTCAAGCAAGACAGAGCCAAAATGCTATTAAAGAGATAAAGGACAGCCACAACAACATCCTTACTTATCAGTAGGATATTGCAGATGAATCTGTTGGGTTATTTTTTTGAGTTTCTTCGGGCCACACCACCAGACATATCAGCGATCACGGAGGATCAGGTCTGAGATTTAGTGCCTTGTTGTTGCTCTTCTGAAAGACAGGCAGATTTGATCGCAGACGTATCAGATCAAGAAATCCATGATACTCTCTTTGGTCTTCCGAATAATAAGTCCCCTAGCCCTGATGGTTACAAGAGCGAATTCTACATGGCTATTTGGTCGATAATTGGCTCAGATTTTGTGACAGCATTTTAGTCCGTCTTCATTAAAGGCTTCCTATCTAAAGGTATCAAATAGTACAATCCTTGCCCTTATTGCCAAAACAGATGTTGCAATCATAATAAAGGATTATATAACAATCTCTTGCTGCAATCAAGGGTCTAATTTGTTAATTCCCTGAAGAACTAACATCTTTTTTGATTTATTAGCCCATTGGTATCCATTATCACTAATGGATTTTTGTCTTAGTCATGGATTGGACCTAACATGTGATATAATTATGAGTGAACAATAATAAAGCATACATGTCCGCCGTTTATACTCAGCCGTTTATGCATTTTAATATGCTAATTTTTACGTTGAAAAATATGGTTCACTAAAAAATGGAAACTTAAAAGGTGTTTTTGGGTTCTCATATTTATTGGTTTTGGTTTTGGTTTGGGGAATATTTGAGTTTTGGTTTTGATTTTTAAGTTTGCAAATTTGTAGTTTTGAGTTTTGATATTTGAGTAATGTCATACCACTTCTTCACTTTTTAACCATTATAAATCTATGAGTACAAAACGAGTAAAATTTGACCATCTGTATACGGATAGTATATACAACAAATCTTTAAGAAGTGGTGGTAGTAACACTGAATAACAGGTGGGTAAAAACAAATACACAAGTGCGTAAAACATTACAAACTCAATTCCCGCTTCATTTAACACGGCGTTGTTTAGACAAACGGGTCTTTGCCGTGTCTGAAACATAATCTCCATCATCACCAGTAGACGACTCAGCTTCAGTTTCTACTTCTTCCCTATCACTTCTCTCTTCTTTTCAGTTGCTGACACCTCCCAGCAAGATCTTTAAGCAACTTCGAATTCTGAAAAGAATTGTTCTTCCAAGACGCGGCTTCTTGTAAAGCTAGTTTAAGACGAATCTCTAAATATTCTCCCCGATCACTTTCTCTCGACCGCTTTCTTCTTTTCAGTTTAAGACACCTCCCGGCAAGATCTTTAACCAACTTTGAGTTATGTAAGCAGTGTTCTTCCAAGATGCGGCTTCTTCTAAAGTTAGTTTAAGAGGAATCTCCAAATCTTTAGTTCGTCTCTCAATTTCTTCACCATATTTGTTTTTCAAAGCAAAAAATAGTTAATCAAAGCAAACTAAACACTAGAGGTGTAAAGGAACCATTAAAAGCAAAATATAGAGATTCAGAAATCTGGCTTTTACAAAAGAAAAAAAAAACACACAGTAATTATAAGAAAGATAGAACTATTTTGGGGTATGTTTTAACAAGAGGGTTACATACTGTTTACATATGATAATTGTTAATTCACCAGTTGTCGATCTGAACCAATGCTCCATTGTCCATCTTTCCACACTTGATGAGGCCTCAGGTCATTGTATTGAAACTCCATGATCTCGTAAGTAGTCTCAAAGTAGACGTCATATCTGGTGTGATCCTTGCTTACTCTGGAGATTCTACCTAGCCACCATCCATCATGGTACCAAGCATCCACTTCTTCATCAACTTCATATCTACGATCTTTTGGAATCAGTGGAGGAGGAACAGGTCTTATGTTCCAAACTTTTGCTTCTTCCTTGAGCCATTCGCTTTCATCTTCGGTTTTTAATGTTTGATATTCCACCATGTACCTGTTAGCACCCAAGTAACTTTTGATTTTTGCAGAATACCATGAGCCCTCAAAACCATTTTCGTTGTTTCTCACTTCCACCATCATCCCAACAAAGCTCCCAGACCCAATTGCTTGACTCTACACATTAGGAAATTTAGATACAAGTCATGAAACCTTTCCAAATCCCTAGATTCCAAATCAATCAAGATTTTAGCAATCCTAAGAAAATCTTAATCATAGATTATCTTAAAACCCTAGATTCGAATCCCAAAATCAACCACAGAGAGAGAGAGAGAGAGGGTTACGTATTTACCGATGGAAGAAGAGAGGGGACCCATACGCCATTGTTCCAGTCACGATGCAGCCTCAGATTAAAGTGACGAACCTCAGTTTCTGGACGATCTTCTCCTTCAAACTTCACAGCGTACCTTGAACCTTCAAGAACGGTCGTGACGTTGCCTCTAACCCAACAAGCATCGCTATCACTATATATATCAACATCGTCGCCTGCTTCAAACCATCGCTTGCGTTCACGCGGAGGAGCTGGGCGTACGTCAGAGGGACGCACGTACTCCTTCATCAGCAAGGAATCTCTTACAGTTAGGTATTCATACTCCACCCAAACCATGTTCCTTCTCACCGTTGGTTTGTTCATAACCCTCGCCGGATAATACACTGTTGCGCCGGAAACAACTCGTTCCACCTCAACGCGTGCACCACCTCCCCAGAATTGATCGCTCGTCATAGTGAAATTTTTTTTTGCAGATGCAGGAGAAAGACAGAGAATTAGGTAGAGAAGCGTATGAGAGACAAAGAAGATGAAATATGTAAAAGAAGATGCTTCAATGGAAGAAAATCTGAGTGAGCTTTTAGAGAGACAATGGGGGTCAATCTCATTCCAAGTTAGTCAGAGCCTGAGGTGGAGATTAATTGTACATGGTCTTGGATAATTTTTACTTACCATTTTATTAATTATAATTTAATATTAATAATTTTGTCTTTTTTTTTTTTATACCTATTTTAATTTTATGTCATTTAACTAAATAAATTATGAATATAAGTAATGTAACGCATAAACATATTCCAAACAGGAAAAAAAAAAAAAAAAAAACAAAACAGTAGGGAGAGCAACGGCTAGGAAGGATAGTACAGTGAGATTTTTTGTCCATATGGATGTATTTTGAATATCTTAATTGAGAAATGAAACCAACTTAAAAAAATTTACGATGACCAAACACATTCTCATTTTTCTATTGCATCTCTCTTCTTTGTACTTTAATCTTGTCATACGTGATTAAGGCGGTAAATGGATGACAAGTTAGAGGAATAAATATAGAGAAATGCTTTAGAAACATTTATAGAGACTGTCATAGATGGTCCAGGACTTTGTGAAATTGCTACCGTCTTTTAAACATGTCACAGACAGCCCAACACGCGCGTGCCATAAACAGTGCGAAAAGATCAGCGTGCCCCTAGTGTCTTTGTGCGACAGGGACACCACGCGCGTGCCATAAACAGTGCGAAAAGATCAGCGTGCCCCTAGTGTCTTTGTGCGACAGGGACACGCTGGTCTTTTCGCACTGTCTATGGCATTCGCGTGTTTGGGCTGTCTATGGCAGTTTTAAAAGAGATTTTGTGTTTTGTCAATCTCACAAACTTTATTGCTGTCTATGGCAGTCTCTAAAATATTCCCAATACTTTATTCCTCTAAAACCTTGCCATTTAGACCAAAATTAATTTTTTGGCTGTAAATGGATGACAAGTTAGAGGAATAAAAATCAGAGGAATGCTTTATTCCTCCTTATTCCTCTAAAACTTTGCCATGTAGACCAAAATTAATTTTTTAAGAGGAATAATGGAATATATAACTTTGGAGGAATATATAACTTTTCCTCCAGAATTTATTCCTATACTAATAAGAGGAGGATTATATATATATTCCTCTAGCTGAATAACGTTTGTTTGTTTTCTTTTTAATAAAAAACGAAAATAATTAAAAAATTATAAATATAAATAATTATATGAATTAATTCGAAAATTTGATAAAATTGTTATATGTTTATCAAATTTTATTTATTTAAATTTTAAAATTTGTATGTTTGTTAGAAAACTAACAATTAATATTTATCAAAAGTTTACTACATAAATAGCAATTTTATTTAAAATTTGTATGTTTGTTAGAAAACTAACAATTAATATTTATCAAAAGTTTACTACATAAATAGCAATTTTATTTAATATTTTAAGAAAAATTAATGTATTTGATATTTATCTAATATAATATATATATTTTTTTAAAGAATCTACTAAATATGTGATTTTATTATGATCAAGTATTTTATTATGTAATTTATCTAATATTTTATTTTTTGAGCTGTTTTATTTACAATAAATATTTTTATATCTTTTAATAATATTTTTTTTGAACTGAATAATTTAATTATTAATATATATATATATATATATATATATATCTGTTCTTACATTTTCCTCTAAATAGTCACCATTTGATTTTTATATATATTCCATTATAATTAGTCCTCTCATTCAGTTTATTCCTCTTTCAGCTGCTTTTCCGCTCTATTTTTCCTCTACTGTATTTTATTCCTCTCATTTCGCTTATTCCACTTCTGAACAACCATTTGGACCATTTTAAGAGGAATAGTGGAATATATAACTTTGGAGGAATATATAACTTTTCCTCCAGAATTTATTCCTCTACTAATAATATATTCCTCTAGCTGAATAACGTTTGCTTGTTTTTTAAATAAAAAATGAAAATAATTAAAAAATTATAAATATAAATAATTATATGAATTAATTTGAAAATTTGATAAAATTGTTATATGTTTATCAAATTTTATTTATTTAAATTTTAAAATTTGTATGTTTGTTAGAAAACTAACAATTAATATTTATCAAAAGTTTACTACATAAATAGCAATTTTATTTAAATATTTTAAGAAAAATTAATGTATTTGATATTTATCTAATATAATATATATTTTTTAAAGAATCTACTAAATATGTGATTTTATTATGATCAAGTATTTTATTATGTAATTTATCTAATATTTCATTTTTTGAGGTGTTTTATTTACAATAAATATTTTTATCTTTTAATAATATTTTTTTGAACTGAATAATTTAATTATTAATATATATATATATATATATATATATATATCTGTTCTTCCATTTTCTCTAAATAGTCACCATTTGATTTTTATATATATTCCATTATAATTATTCCTCTCATTCAGTTTATTCCTCTTTCAGCTGCTTTTCCGCTCTATTTTTCCTCTACTGTATTTTATTCCTCTCATTCCGGTTATTCCACTTCTGAGCAACCATCTGGACCATAAATTTTTAGTATGGACGCTTTTTTAAGCTTTGACACCAACTTCTGTAGATACTTTTTCTTTTTTTGGTGGTTATTCTTGGTGATAGGTATCTCTTTTTGTTGGATCCAAAATCATCTGAAGTGGTTCTTAGCCATCTTGCGCCGTTTGGTGTCTCTATGACCATGGTGGTCTCCTTGTCCTCTTTGCTCTACTTAGAAATTTGTGTTGGAGTTCTATGCGGTAGTTTTTCCCATGGCTCTTCAACGATGCTTTGGTTCATGGTAAAATCATTTTGCTGGCTCTCAGTTTTTCTTCAGGTTTAATCTCTCTTTCCCTCCAGCTTGCATTTTGTTCCCTTCGAACTAGGGTTTGACAAAATCTTTAGAGAAGAGGATCTTGGTCTCCAGTTTCCCTGGCTAGCTTTGGCTTCTGTCTTGGCTTCTTTTGCAGCTGTCTCTATCACAGTGTAATCTTGAACGGATTCTCTTCCAGTGTCTGATTCAGATCCCTTTCGATCTTTTCCATTGAGTGAGATCAATTTTTGGTTTAAGTTCTTTAGGATTTATTGCTTTGTTCTATCCTTTGTCCTTATAGTCTTACACTGTCTGGTTCGCCTATAGTTTATATGTCCCATAGATTTCGTCTATGTTGTTGTTTCCACTATTTTGTAATTCGAATACTATTGATAAACTTACTATATAGTTGTTATGTAAACGTCCAGAATCTTTTAATTTTTATATCTTTCTATTCACGTATCTAAATTACATGTTTTATAACTTGTTAGAAAGATCTTATAATCATATATGCATAGATACCATTATCACTCGATTCAAACATAGGAATAAGAAATTACAATCAAACAAAATTTCGTCAATAGAATTGTTAATAACAATTATGCAGTAACTTGTAAACTTTACATCTTTCGATAACCTAACCAAATTTCGAAGTTCTATATCTTGTTAAAAAGATATTTTCGATATCTACGGACAAATACACAAATCACTCAAATCTGATATGAGAGTAAAGAGTTATGAGTGAAACAAGTAAGCTAGTTAATAACAAAATACTTGACTCCGAACCCACAAACCGTGTTTCTTTAACAAAACTATTTCCCTGTTCGGTATTTACGATTGAATGAAATATGATCTCCCAAAATATGAAGGATTAACCTCACTAAAACAACGGTAATTAATGTCAAACTGTGGTGCCCAGTCGAAGGCAAAGTACAGCTCGAACCCTACGAGTAACTTTTGAAACTCTTCTTCAAACACTTGTAAAAAATTTTCACAAACTTTTACACTTTCAGCTTCTGATAGGTCAGCCATCTTCATCGATCTTGTGAATTGTGATGTTTGCTAGTGATAGGCGTTTTAGTATAATTTCCAGTTTGGTTTGGTTACAAAAAAGTTTCAGCTGAATTTAACAAAATTTAGTTTGATTTGGTTTTAATTGGGTCAGTTTATTCAGCCCTGTTTGGTCTGGACTTATTAATTTTTTTGTTGAGTTTTTGATAACATTCAAATTCTGCAGTTCAAAGTTACAAGTTTGCATATTTTGTCTCTGTTTTAAACATAAATATATTATTATTTGAGAATAAGAATAGTTCAGTTCAAAGTTACAAGTTTGCATATTTTGTCTCTGTTTTAAACATAAATATATTATTATTTGAGAATAAGAATAGTTAGGCGTCACCAAAATTATTCTCACAAACAATATTTACTTATGATTAGAAATGACTAACAAATCACATTTATTATGAGTTGTAAAAATTAGAATTTATTTAATATTTACCAAAAATTATGATTTATCTAATAAAATTAATATTATTATAATAATATTTAAAAATTTAATGATTATAAAATAATTATAGATAAACACTAACTTTAGATAAAGGACGTGATTGTTTGTGGCTTTGACTTTTTTTTAAAATCACTTTTGTACCTGAAATCCAAAGTATAAAGCAATCAAAATTTGTAAATCTTAGAGTTCAAATCAATCGAGCTTTATAAATATTTTAAAAACTAAAGCCGCTTTTAAAAATGTAAAGTCATTTTGATGGGTTTTTTTTATGGAATAAAATCTCAAAGCCATAAATTTTGGGCTTTGGAAAAATTGTTTTGACTTTAGAAACTTATATGGAAATCTTTTTACGGAATTTCTTTTATGGAAAGACTACCGATTATTTTATGGAAAAATTAATGAAATATTTCCACTAGTTATTATGAAAATTTTTAATGGAAATCATAATCATATTTACCCGAAAATAATTTCATTTAATTTTGCAACTCCAGCCGATAAATTTACAGCTCCAACAAATCTACAGCCCAAATTCCACATTAATAATTCTAAAGTTACAGCCTAAAAATTTACAGCAAACAACAAAAATTTTAAAGGCACAGTCCCAACCAATCAGGCCTTTAATAACTATGATACTATTGATAAGTTAATAAAAACAGAAAGGTGTATCAGTTTGGTTTGATTTTAAACTGAACCATGTAGATTGAAAATAAATCTAAGTGTATAAGTTTATGTTTGGTTTGAATCAGTTTAAATTTGATTCATTTGGTGTGATTAGATTTGGTTCGGTTAAAATGTATAGTCCTCATAATCTGAAATGATGCAATGAAGAGTGGATTGAGTAGAGTTGGTTGAATGTAACTCTTTTGCCTAATTCTTTGAATGAGTTTTTAGTTCAAAGACTCTTGTATTACAAGCACTCTGTTGCCTAATATCAACATCAAAGACACTTCTTTCATGGTTTTTAGTTCTGCCGTTGTAATATCTTTTTGTTGGAAAGGTGCTTGTGTTTGTATTATAAAGTTTTTAAGACTCTTTCGGTTATTGAATTTTGTTTTTTTTTGCAACCAGAAAAATATATAAATACGATAGTCAAAAATTATTTACTTGTGTGTCTGCATGTTTTAGAACTCTAATTGAAATATTTTCAAGTGATACAACTAGTAATTTAATTATTTTTACCAATTCAAATATATTTTTAAATTCACATGAAATAATGATAACCAAAAAACTGTCCCATGATTCACATAATAATAACATCAATTCAAATCTAATATTCTCTTATAGTTTGATTTATATTCTTTTTTGTCAAACTTATTTCTAAACTATATTCTGATCTCACTAATTTTCTTTTTTAACAAAAACATTTAAAACCCAAACTAGCTTCTCTTTCTTATAAATATAAATTATAATGAATAAAATATTATTCTATATATTGAGAGAGAATTTTTTATGTACCATTATACAAAAGGGACTATTGTTTAAGTTTGTGTTAGTTTAGGCGAAACTGAGATGTCGTTAAGTGGATGGACGGACGTTGATAATTCCGTTAATTTGTGTATGAATATATAGATAGATTAAATGACGTATTTCAAAATTGTTTTTTTTTTGGCCAATATACTTTATTAATAGCATAGAATAACAGAGTTTGAAGAGTTACAAGGTTAAGAGAACCATTTTACAGTAACGGGGAGTTGAAGTTCCCTACCTTTCTTGGCAAGGGAGTCAGCTTCGAGGTTTTGGCTCCTCGGGATTGAACAGAAGGAAAACTTACATTGCGAAGATGAAGCAATGAAACATATATCCTCAATAAGGATAGTATTTGAGAGTCCTGAAGTTAACCCTTGAAAGAGAGCATTTGGAGACGAGGTGAGCTGAAGGATGCGATCAATTACGTTTTTGGCATCCGAGAGGAACAGAACACTTCGATAATTAAGACTCGCCAGGGTCTGAACCGCTTGATGGAGAGCAGCTGCTTCAGCATCTCTTGAGCAGATGGTTTGTGGAAGATGACCAACACCTTGTAGGACAACCTTTTGAGCTTTATCTAGCAGGATCCATCCAAAACCCATACATGAGCTGCTACCAATCCAAGAAGCATCTACAAAACACTTATAATCAGGGTCAACAGGTGGTTGTGGGTTGGCAGGAGGAGCATGAGTATGGGAAGATTGATGTTGGTTAATAGAACCCTTCACTTGATGTCCATGCGAAAGCCATAGCGAATGGTCAATAATGGCAAGATTCAAGATAACTGGAATAGGAACTCTTGTTTGATTAAAAACAAGGTCATTCCGAGCTTTCCAAAAGGGACCAGCCAATAAACAAGCAAATGGGAGAGCCCCCAGAGTGGCAAGAAGACCAAAGATGCTCAATAAGTCCAAATGAGAAAGATGCGGTTTAGAATGAGCATTTGGAATTAACAATGACCAAACCTCTCTGGAGACAGGACATGAAACCATCAAATGGAAAATACTCTCAGTTGCACTACCACAGAATAAGCAAGTTTCCTCAACAGGTATTCTCCTCTGTTGTAATTTCCTCATTGTTGGCAACCCATCATGCAAGGCTTTCCACCAAAAGAGTTTAAGCTTAGGAGGAGCCGAGAGGGTCCAAAGTTTATTACAAAGGCTTGCAATGATGTTGGGAGTAGAGGAAGATGGTAGAGAGCTCTGTGATGAGAGTCTTCGCAACACATTGTAACCCGACTTTATCGAGTATTGCGCGTTTGCAGTGAGAGTCCAAATAGGCTTGTCCAGTTGAGCGTGCGACGAGTACTCAAGATGAGCGCAGAGTCCTGCAGGTGAATGAACCTCTGGACAGCATCTAAGTCCCAGGTACGAGTATAGGGCAGCATAAGCTGGGAGGGGTGCTTAAGCTGCCATGCTGATGCATCGGAAGATGGACGAGGCGGTCTTGAGGGGGTTGTTGGCAACCAGCAGTCTTCCCACAACCTAATACCAGTTCCGGGCTCGACATTGAAGCGCGAGTAATTCTTCATGAGGGGAATGACTGCAGAGATACTTCTCCATGCGTAACTGGCAGATTTATTCGCGGTAGCATGTAAAACATGAGAGTTCTTATAATACTTGGATTGAAAAACCTTTGAGAAAAGGGAATTGGGAAATGTAAGAAGCCGCCACACTTGCTAAGCGAGGAGGGCAGAATTGAAGTTAAATAGGTCCCTAAACCCAAGACCACCCAAGAATTTGGGAGAAGTGACAGTCGACCATTTGATCCAAGCCATGCGTGAGTGACTATCCTTCTTTTTCCATCAGAATTGCTTGGTCAGTTTCTGTATCCCTTGAAGGATAGAGGCAGGCAATTTGAAGCATTGAATAGCATAAGTCGGTATAGATTGAATAACAGCTTTTATGAGAACCTCTTTCCCGGCATGATTTAACAAGTTGTTTGTCCAATCATTAATCCTGTTGCGCACTTTGTCCAGAAGGTAAGAAAAACACGCTGAGAGTGATTTACCAGTAAAGTCAGGGAGTCCTAAGTAGAGTCCAATGCCCCCAACATTAGGAATTCCCATCAGGTCAGCCAGGGCTTGTCGTTCCACCGGGGAGGGCATATGGCTGAATGAGATAGCTGACTTGGAATAATTAACAAGTTGTCCCGAGAAGCTAGCATAAAACTCAAGCAAGGATTTCAAGCGTTGGCCTTCCGCATGAGTGGCTTGGCAAAAGAGTAGAGAATCGTCCGCAAACAGAAGATGGGTGATCGGAGGAGCTGACATAGCTGCTTTGTAACCAGTGATTTGGGAATGGGCAGCAGCCGAGGATAGCAAGAAGGAGAGGCCTTCAGAACAGAGAAGATAAAGGTACGGGGATATAGGGCCTCCCTGGCGAATACCGCAAGAAGGTATTATGGTATCACCAAGCACTCCATTGACCAAGAGATAGTAGGAGACTGAAGTGACGCACTCCATAATAAGACCAACCCAACGGCTGTGGAAGCCTAACTTGAGGAGCAAGTATTGTAAGTAATCCCAACTAATCTTGTCAAAAGCCTTCGTGATATCCAACTTGAGAGCCATAAAAGCCGTGTTCTGTTTCCTAGTTCTTAAAGAGTGTAGAAGCTCGTGGGCAAGCAACACATTATCAGTTATGCTACGACTAGGGAGGAACGCGGATTGGTTTGGGGAAATAATGGAAGGCAGGCATACTTTGAGCCTATTAGCCATAACTTTTGAAATGATTCAATAGATGACATTACAAAGGCTGATGAGGCGATATTGCGATGGGAGAACAGCTGAGGACACCTTTGGAATAAGGCAGATAAGAGTGTGATTAAAATTATTTTCGAGCTTACCATGTTGATATACTGATATTTCTACTAGTTTTCTTAAGTGTTTACTGCTATTTTCAGAGTTCTTTCGTTGATATACTGATATTTCTACTAGTTTTCTTAAGTGTTTACTGCTATTTTCAGAGTTCTTTCGTTC
>CM071720.1:2401559-2415498 GCA_036630335.1 Physaria fendleri | reverse complement strand
TATGACGCCAGTATGTTTGAGACAACCATAAGGTTGCTTTGACATGTTTACTATGGTTGTTTTCTGTATATACCTTAGGAGAAGAGACATTTTATTTTGGGGCAATTAGTTGGTTCTTGACTGACTTGTTTTTTTTTTGTCTTTATCTGCTTTCAGAGTTGTAGGGGGACTTATCAGTGCGTATGATCTTTCTGGGGACAAAATGTTCCTAAAAAAGGCTAAGGATATTGCAGACAGATTATTGCCTGCATGGAACACCCCAACGGGCATACCTTATAATATCATCAACTTGAAAAACGGAGATGCTCACAATCCTACGTGGGCGGCGGGGGTGAGTCCTAGATTACTAAGTGCACTTCTATTGTATTGTGCTTGGTTTTAAAAAAAGCGCTTAAGCGACGCCTAGGGGCTAGGCGCCTCTAGGCGTTAACTTCATCGCCTGAACCACATAAAGCGAGGCTATATTGAAAAGACATAAATATATACATAAATAACTAACTATATTATTTCACTTGTAATCACATTATCTGCCTTTGGAATGTGTCCCTGCATGGGCACCTTGTGTTACGCGTTTAGATATGTTTCATTAAAGACATGTGCTCTGTCAGTTCTTGCTGATTTTTACATATTTTCTTACTAGGGAGACAGTATTCTTGCAGATTCTGGCACTGAGCAGCTCGAGTTTATTGCCCTCTCCCAAAGTAACTAACTATATTATTTCACTTGTAATCACATTATCTGCCTTTGGAATGTGTCCCTGCATGGGCACCTTGTGTTACGCGTTTAGATATGTTTCATTAAAGACATGTGCTCTGTCAGTTCTTGCTGATTTTTACATATTTTCTTACTAGGGAGACAGTATTCTTGCAGATTCTGGCACTGAGCAGCTCGAGTTTATTGCCCTCTCCCAAAGGACAGGGGACCCAAAATATCAGCAGAAGGTAAATACCAAATGCCAATTTTGTATTAGTTCAGTAGAGATTTTTGAATCCTAGTTCGGTGAAACTGGGGGAAATCAATAATACTGTTGTAGTGCTGAAGAAAACATTTTCTGCTCAAGCTTGACACATTTTCCAGCTCTTGTCTCAGGTAGAGAAGGTTATTACAGAACTGAATAAGAACTTCCCTTCTGATGGTTTGCTTCCAATATATATAAATCCGGATAATGGTAATCCATCGTACTCTACTACAACATTTGGTGCCATGGGAGATAGGTAATTTCTTTGACGAAATCTCAGTTTTGTTGGTTGGTGTTGTTGCCTTTACTTTTCTCTGCAACAATTAATATATTCTCGTTTATAGCTTTTATGAGTATTTGCTCAAAGTTTGGGTGCAAGGGAACAAAACGACAGTAGTGAAACCCTATAGGTAAGTAAAGCTCGACGCTGTACATATATACATATATATATATATACCCAAGTATTTCAGTATTAGCAAAGATGATAAAAACTAAGTATTTCACGTGATAATGAATCAGAGATATGTGGGAGAAATCAATGAAAGAGCAAAGATGATAAAAACTAAGTATTTCACGTGATAATGAATCAGAGATATGTGGGAGAAATCAATGAAAGGTTTGTTAAGCTTGATCAAGAAATCAACACCTTCATCTTTTACATATATATGTGAGAAGAACGGAAATGAATTGATCGATAAGGTAAGAACCATCTATCTAATCTCTTCTTTTCACGTCGAGAGCTTTGTGGGTTTGACATTATTTCTTTCTTGAATATATTCAGATGGATGAATTGGCATGCTTTGCTCCTGGAATGTTGGCTTTAGGAGCCTCAGGTTATGGCCCTGAGGAAAAAAATAAGTTTATTTCACTCGCTGGAGAGGTGCAATAGAATCTCTAAATGATTTTAGAGCTTTTATTAAAGTTTCTGCTTGTCTGCTTATTGTTGTTTCCAACTTTATGGCAGCTTGCCTGGACTTGCTATAACTTTTACCAATTGACACCAACGAAACTCGCTGGAGAGAACTATTTTTTCAGCGCAGGGCAGGTTGGTAAATAACAGACTTATTTTGCATCTGATTGTAAATTAGTTGGTTGGTTTGGTTTATATATAATCTAAAAGCACATGATTGTTTTAGGATATGAGTGTCGGAACATCATGGAACATTTTAAGGCCAGAAACTGTTGAATCACTCTTTTACCTCTGGCGATTAACTGGGAACAAGACATATCAAGAGTGGGGATGGAATATATTTGAAGCATTTGAGAAGAACTCTCGCGTAGAAACTGGATATGTAGGCTTGAAGGATGTGAGTTTCTTCTTCTCATGCGAGCCAGGCTAACATTAACTAACCAGATACTCTCCTCGAAAAAGCTTTTCCCATCTTTCAAATACTTGTACCATTATTAAAGTTTCCTCTCTCTTTTATTTTTAGGTCAATACTGGTGCTAAAGACAACAAGATGCAAAGCTTCTTCTTAGCTGAGACTCTCAAGTATCTCTATCTTCTCTTTTCGCCTTCATCGGTTATTTCCTTAGATGAGTGGGTTTTCAACACAGAGGCTCACCCTCTTAAGATTGTGGCACGTAATGATCGGCATAAGCCTACAATAGCACTGCGCCAGAGGCGATTTGGTGTTAAGATTAAAGATTAGTAAACAATTTCTGCTCAAATGGAATTTGATATTACAGTACAACAAACTTTGAGGCACATTGTTGTATCAGTTTCGGAAACAGATAAAAAACAGATAGACAAAGATTTTGCCACATCAAGTAGAAGTACTTTACTGTCGCCTATCATGATTTCTGGATTTGTAGTAGAGGCTTCATACTTAATTATCGTTTTAAGATTTTAAACACTTTGAGAGTTCCCTGACTAAAAAAAAAAACACTTTGAGAGTTCTTGACAAGGAAAAAAAAAAACACACTTTGAGAGCAATCAAGATTGACCACAGAGAATGGAAGCATGATCCTGACAAAAAAAAAAAATAAAAATAAAATAGAAGCATGAAGAAGACTCTTAGCAAAGTGAGCTTGATCCGACGAAACTGAGACAACCACCAGTCCTTCTGTAGTCCCTGATTTTGGATCATGCACAACAACATTTGCTCCAGTTTTAAGTTGTCGGACTGTTCTATATCATGCCTTAACAAAATAGAAACCTGATTTCGTTAGCTCCCAACTCACCCCGTCTGTTATGACTTCCCTATTGAGAAATTCCCCCATATTGTTGTTACATCCGACTGGTGGAAAAATTGTTTCAACAAGTCTATTTTCCACGTATTACTTGCATGATCAATAAAATCTCCAACTGCTAAATTCGGCATATTTTGTGGATTAGCCGGTTGTGCAGGCCGCGACTATACATCTGGTATCAAGTTATCTTTCCAAAAATTAACATTTACGCTTGAACCAATTATTCAGATTAAACCTTTTTCAAGAAGAAACTTTGAGGATCGAATACTTTGCCAATCGTAAGATGGACAATAAGCCTTTTTTGAGCTCATGGGAATGCGGGCATGGTTATATCTCGCCTTCATCACCCGAGCCAATAAACTTTGAAGGTTCTGAATAAGTTTCCATAGTTGTTTCGCGAGAAGAATGGGAATGCGGGCATGGTTATATCTCGCCTTCATCACCCGAGCCAATAAACTTTGAAGGTTCTGAATAAGTTTCCATAGTTGTTTCGCGAGAAGAACTGTATTAAATCATCAATAATCCGGAACCCCAAGCCACCCTCGAATTTTGGTTTGCATTGTTTTTCCTATTTGTACAAATTTTGGTATCGAGTTGTTCGAGATTCCTAGTTTCTTCGAGTTAGGTTTTCTCTTCTTCTCGGTATTAATTTGCTTCTATCTCCTAGTTTCTTCGAGTTAGGTTTTCTCTTCTTCTCGGTATTAATTTGCTTCTATCGGTTTGGTGTATCTCTGGTCCCTCTGTTTGCACACATAAGCAGTGGCGGATACACATGTATTAAGGTGGGGCATATGCCCCCATTAAAAAAAATTATTGTATTTTCTTTATATAATTCATAGATTTTAGTCAAAATTTTGTACATATGCCCCTATAGTTTTGGAATAAATTTTATTTTGTCCCCACTAAAAAATATTTCGGCTCTGTTCTATTTCTCCGTCTTCACTAGTCAGGTAAATCCTCCTCCTGCAGTTTGGTGAGGATGTCCCTCAGTATCGGTTATCCTTTAGAAGTCTTGCATTTGCCTCTTCTTGAACCTCTTGGGCCATCTTCTTAGGACCATCATGAGCGAGAAGATCCCTTTGGTGCTATCTTCTTTCTCCATTGTTTGCAATTGTTCGTCACTTGTTGTAGGAGCTGTTTCATTCCCGTAGAGTCTCACAATCCGATGGCTTCTCTTTTGATTACAATAAGTCTTTCCTATAATTCAAAACTACATATCTGCTTGGGTCCTATACTTTGGTTCTTCTTCAGTTTCCAAAGATGTTTATCCTTGGTCTTTGTTTAATTCAAATTTGCTATATTCAGTTGTCTAATTGTTTGCTATATTCAGTTGTCTAATTGTGGATCTTTAGCATCTTTTAGGTTTTTCTTTTGGTTTTGGTTGTAAGAATGATAATGTAAAATTCTGTGTCATTATTTTTAAAAAAAAATAAGTTCATGGGCAACACGAGAGAACAGACCTCAGCCGAGTATCCTGTTTTTTTTTGTTTTACTCCTATCTTTTGTTTGCTGTTTTCATGCCCTGCCCAAAATATCTGCCTCCTTTCACAATCCTTTATTCTTTTCGCAGTTTCTCTTTCTTAATCCAAGTTTCCAGGACAAAGCCAAAAAAAAAGAAAAAAAAATCTTCTTTAGGGAATCTTTGGTTCACTATCCTTGGAAAAAAAAAATCCATACTTTGATACTGAAAATGATATCATCGCAACGGATTCTGTCTCGCCTCCTTCATTCTCCAGGAAAGGGTTACAGCAGAGTAGGAAGTGTCGGCGGCTCAATTCATTCTTTGTGGCTTTTCGTATACAACGAGAAAAACGATGAGTAGGAAGTGTCGGCGGCTCAATTCATTCTTTGTGGCTTTTCGTATACAACGAGAAAAACGATGGATTTGTAGATACTCATCGGAGTTTTAGTTCTCTTATCCGTTCCAATCATCAGTTAAGAGGGTTTCTCTCCTCCAACTATTCAGTTAAAGGTCTTGGTGTGCGATGTTCTGTTTCCCTCGATCGGGACACTCCTCTTATTGATTCCTATTCTTCTCACCGTAGTATGTCTCCCTTTTCTTGACCTAAAATTTTTTTTAAAAAAAAAAAATTATCTTGAGGGTTTCTAAGATTATGGGTTCGCACGTTTGCAGATTTATTCACACGGGCAAAACAAGTGAAGAAAATTGAGATCAATGATCAGTTTATTCACACGGGCAAAACAAGTGAAGAAAATTGAGATCAATGATCAGCACAGGTACACTCATTAGTGTTCTTCCAATGTTAGAAGTATTATCATATGATTATGTTGTGTAGGGGCGGTGTAAGTAATCTTCTCTATGTACTTTGTTGTCCTTCTCTAGAGAATGGCTCTAACGATATCTTTATTGGGTGTTTTTCCTATCTCCTGAGTTATGCTTTCGTGACCATTTTGCAGTCAAAGAGCTGTCACTACTGCACTATGGTGCAACTTCCTTGTGTTTTCGCTTAAGTTTGGAGTTTGGTGGACAAGTTCTAGCCATGTCATGATGGCTGAAGTAGTTCACTCTGTTGCTGATTTTGCTAACCAGGTCTGTGACTGTTATGCTTTTTGCTTTTTTTTTTTTTTTTTCTTTGCCTCAAGATTAATTTATTGACTATTCTCGGTGCAGAAAAAAACTGATACATATTGATGTTGTAGGCACTTCTAGCTTATGGGCTCAGTAGCTCAAGGCGTGCACCCGATGCTCTTCATCCGTGAGTCTTCAGTAATCTTGTATACTGTATAGTAGAATAGAACAGCTTCCTCTTTTTTTGAAGAAATCCTTAGACAAACTTTTTCACTTTTCTCAGCTATGGCTACTCGAAAGAAAGATTTGTATGGTCCTTGATATCTGCTGTTGGAATCTTTTGCCTTGGCTCTGGTGCTACCATCGTCAATGGAGTACAGAACTTGTGGACTTCTTCGGTAATTGGCTCGGAACATATTATGACCTTGATGTCTTATGCTTTTTAATCTTTTGGATTGTAAGATATTCTCTTAGTAAATTTTCTTGGTTGGTCATCAATTTTGACATTCTTTCTCAGCCACCTCCCAATATGGAATATGCTGCTTTGGTAATTGGTGGTTCTTTTGTAATTGAAGGTAATAACTTTTTTTTTTGTGATCTTTATGCATCTTGTTATGTGAACTTTCTTGAAGTTGGTCTAGCTTGATTCAAGCTTACATGCTGAATAATGTTTGTGAATATATTCTTTCTTTTTGTCTTTCTTTTTGTTGGTCTAGCTTGATTCAAGCTTACATGCTGAATAATGTTTGTGAATATATTCTTTCTTTTTGTCTCAAAGGTGCTTCGCTTCTGGTTGCAATCCAATCTGTTAAAAAAGGAGCTGCTCAAGAAGGCATGACAATAAGAGATTATATATGGCGTGGTCATGATCCTACGTCTGTTGCTGTTATGACTGAGGTACTAATTTATAATTGGATCTGATTTGAACATACATAGAAACAGGGTAAAGGAAGTTGCTAGAGTGAATCAATGAAAAACTCTGCTAAATTGTATTTTAACCCTATTTTTCTATTAGTAACTATTGTAAACGAACAGGATGGCGCTGCAGTGGCAGGTTTGGCAATTGCTGCAGCATCTCTTATTGCTGTAAGGATGACAGGAAATCCTATTTATGATCCTATAGGATCAATTGTTGTCGGGAATTTACTTGGAATGGTATGTTTGTGTTCTCTTAAAATTGTTAATAGTATTTCTCTATGTTACATATTCAACCAAAGAGTATGTATTCCACTAGGTTGCTATATTTCTCATTCAACGAAACCGACATGCCTTGATCGGAAGAGCAATGGATGATCAAGACATGAGTAAAGTTCTTCAATTTCTAAAGAATGACTCGGTACAATTCTGCTTATTATAACTCAGAAAATCTCATATGTGATGCATATGACATTAGTATAGAATATTTTGTTGTGTAGGTTGTAGATGCTTTATACGATTGCAAAAGTGAAGTGATTGGTCCTGGGTATAGAATATTTTGTTGTGTAGGTTGTAGATGCTTTATACGATTGCAAAAGTGAAGTGATTGGTCCTGGATCCTTCAGATTTAAAGCTGAAATAGGTGAGTATTTTAAACTGTTATGTGCTATCAAAAAATTAGATTGTTCTCTTTCTTTGAAAATAAGAAGGAAAAATGGCAAAACTGTTGCTAGTGTAGATCGTATTCCGGACTTATTCAGTTATTTCATTTGGCACTGTATTAATTGCTATATTCACAGATTTTAACGGGCAGATGGTTGTCCAAAACTATCTGAAGAGAACTGGGCGTGAAGAGTGGGCGAAACTGGTAACTAAATTTGCTGCTTTTATCTCATAGTTGTGGCCTTTTAGTTTATGAAATTAGTTAAATGTATGATTAGTTACATTCAAAAATTTGAAAATGATGGTCATCATAACTCAGTTTCGCGAGGCTGCGAAGAGAGGAGATGATTCCGCAATGCTCAAGATTATGTCAAACTATGGTATGCTATTCCAAGGTCTACTTCTGGATTTGCATGGTTTATGTTCCAAGCTTGAAAACAAACCTCGTAATCTGTTGCAGGTGAGGAAGTTGTGACGGCTTTAGGTAGCGAAGTAGACCGGTTAGAGAAAGAGATCCAAGAGCTTGTCCCTGGAATCCAGCATGTTGACATTGAAGCACACAATCCCATAGACCCATCTCTATGACCTGAAATTTGCCTAGTCGAGGTCTGATTATCTATACATTCTTTTCCTCCCCCTTCTCTTTGTCTCAAGAAATAGAGGTCAAAGGTACGTTCTTTGAGAAATAGGAGTGTTATTCCAAGTGTGTGATGGGCCAAACGTCGATATGGAGAAAAGATTTTTCTCTTTTCTTGTATCTGGTGTAGATGACTTTGTGATGGGCCAAACGTCGATATGGAGAAAAGATTTTTCTCTTTTCTTGTATCTGGTGTAGATGACTTGGAAGTCTCATGAGTGTGCACTTTACTCATAGAAAACGTTGGGATGTAACTCAGATCGATTTCGCAATCTCACTATTCAATAAACTTCTTCTCATTTTACTTTTTAAGCAACTACCCGTTTCTTCTGAAGACTTCTGTAAGCTATGATATCAGTAATAGAATGTATCTTACAATCCGTTTTCAAGACTACCTAGTTTAAATGCCCTTCATGTAGTGCGCAATAATCTCGGGATTTGTATCCGTGATGTCTTAAATCCTGTTAATCCGTAACTTTATTCGGTCTCGTTTCTTATAAATCTTGTTAAACTCTGAAGATTGTGGTTGAATCACTTTCTTTTCTTTTCTCAAATTCAAACTTAAATTAATCTAATGTTGAAGAGCAACAAATATTAGGACGTACTCAAGTGTGGCAAAAGCCAAGTTGGTGTTCTATCGTTAAGAAAGCCAAAATAAAGCGGACTACAAGCAAATCTAGCAAAAGAATCTCATGTAGTGATGTTCTTCTTGATATGCCCGAATTGTACTTACGATGGCTTCCGTCAAACGGATACNNNGTGCTTTGTTGCACGTTTTCCATTCATGAGCATCTCTGATCCTAGTTGCAGCGTACGTTGTGCATCAGGTCTGGAGCCTCGAAAGGCTAATTCGTCACGTGATTTCCACAATCTCCATATGATCCAGGGCCAAGTATTTCCATCCTCAAGTTGATTTGAAGCTGCAAGACTCAAACATTCAACGACTCACTGGTTTGGTTTAGAACTTGGTTATAAGGCGATAATGCCCACACTAGGTGAGCAAAGGGACACACAAAGAGGAGGTGGTTGATGCTTTCCGAGTCGAGCCACATACTATGCAGGTCGGGTCTGTATTAATTCGTTTCTTTAAAGAGCTCGAGACCTACTGAAACTGCTTTCTCATACATCTCCAACTGAAATTTTTGTGTATGGAGCTAGTAGATGATTTCCAGACTTGATCGAATAAATTTTAGAAGGGCTCAGGAACCTGTAAACCTACACTAATAGGAAGAAATCCAGATCCAGACTTGATCGAATAAATTTTAGAAGGGCTCAGGAACCTGTAAACCTACACTAATAGGAAGAAATGTCCAGAGTCTATAACCAGATTTTTCCGAGTAAATACCATTCGGTGTATGAGGAAGAAATGTCCAGAGTCTATAACCAGATTTTTCCGAGTAAATACCATTCGGTGTATGAGACTAAGATAACCCGGCTTTAGCCTCCGGTCCACTAGGTTTTATTTGCAGTATCAACTGTGCTTTATCTCTGTGGAAATAATGAAGAAGCTGTGGAATGTTCCATTGATCAGAATAAGCTTCTTTTAAGTGATGGAGACTGAGTTCTTTGGTGAGGTTTGTGACTATGGGTAGGGGTGGACGAGGGGTACCATCAATAATCCACAGGCCTATTAAAAGTTTGTTAGAGGAGGCTTTGTGATGGTCTTGCTGAATTCTTGCCTTAAGGTCTTGTAGCTTGCCTTGTCTTGGGTGGTTCATACATGGTAGGAACTTTGTAGGGTTTGAGCATGCCAGTTCATGGCTTGGTGGTTTGATATCCTCATCACTAAATATCCAGGAAAAATTATTCAAAAACTATTTTAACTCCAAGGTGAAACAACTTTGTTGGTTACTTATACTGTTATTCAAACTGCATGATTGCAGAATTTTGCAACTCGACGGTGGTGTCAACTTTTTGATATTGTAGTTGAACGTAACACAGTGAAATGATTGCAGAATTTTGCAACTCGACGGTGGTGTCAACTTTTTGATATTGTAGTTGAACGTAACACAGTGAAGCTAGGGTGTAGCGAAGGGTCTCCTCAATCAGTTTGACCCGCTTGGCATCATTTCTAAAACTCAATTCATGTGTTGCTCAATTCATCTCACCGTCACCAAAGTTCTGATCCATTCTACACCTTAAATAATTTTTTGTAGATCCCAACTCCAGCACAACAAGATCTAGATAAAAAAAAAAAAAGATGCTAGATGATACTACCGGAGCTTGCTTGCAAACTCGAACACTAGTGCCCAACACAGAATATCAAAGTATTTAGTATTATCGAGTTGTAGCTTTGCCTTCTTTGCTAATGTTGGCGTCAAGAAATTTATGTATGGTTCATCTATCATAATAGTATGACATGTTGGAGTAACTATTACCTCGGGATGTCCAACATGTCCACGGAGTTTAATCATCGTGATAGTGTCGACTCGCAGAAACGAGTGTAATGACAATTCCATAACCCGATTCCCAATGATGGCGTTAACCGGTTCTTCCTCCAATGCAACTATATGAAAATTCCATAACCCGATTATCCATCATTACAGTCAAATCATCCATGCTTTGGCTGAGCTAAGTATGTACAGTTTCTCTTGTTTGAGAACAAAGAGTCAAGTCGATCATTATTCTGCATCAATGGGTTCGGCTAGAGCTCAAACATTGTTGTAGAGTTCAAGGAACCTGGACTCTCCTGAATCAGTTAGAGAATCATTGTGTTGAAAATCACAAAGCACCAATTTGTTAGGTTTAAGAGGTGCAAACTTTGTATTACGATGACTCTAATTTCTTCTGAAACCCAACACAATAGAAGTTGTAACAAGAACTATCAAGAAGAAGATGATCTTTATTTATAAACTATTCCGGAGAAATATCACAGTTTAATAACTCACCAGAATACGCTTCACGATTTCTAAGAATCCAAGCCTCACTATCGAGACATTATCCTTTAAATATTTTTTATGCGTACATTTCTCTGCTTGCGAAAACACAAAGTTACACACAACAAATATTGTGGAGCGATGGAAGAAAGAAAAAAGGATCAAGCAGCTTTCATTTGACATTACATAAAACCTTTTTAACATGAGAGATTCTTGAACCGCACACTGACAGGATGAAGGAAACATCATTGGTGTGTACCTGAGAAATCAGACAAGTTACTTAGAATTTCAGATTTTGTTGAGCTTCTCAGGTTTCACAACGGGGTTTGCTTTAGCTATAGCCTCTTGCGCAGCAGCATGGTAATTAAATGAGCAGTCATGTATATCTGCATAGCGGTGTGTACCGCAGAAGACGTTACCACAGCGACATTTGAATCCTGTCAAGCCAACCCGCTTATTACAAGTAGTGCATCGGCTTGGTCCCTTCGGTTTTGCAGCTTCTTCTGGTCCTACTACCTCTGCAACGACTTGGACAGAGGATGGATGCACAGAGATAGACATCGGTTCAACAGTTTTGGTTTTAACATCGACCAATGCAGTAGTGAGGATTTCCTTTATGATGTTGCTAGATGATGATGTCCCACACACTGCAGAAGCAAACTTAGCCTCTTGTTCCTGTTGAAACAAGATAGCCTTGTGACACTTCGAACACATGTTCATAGTGGCAGCGCTTCCAAAGAAACCGCAGTTTTTGATACATAGTTTCGGACCTTCAGGAGGGCTTTGGCATCCTGTCTTGTCGTGGTCCATTTCTGAACTTCAAAGAAGTCATCATTATATTCAATAAAATAGAAAACAAAACATAGTTGTCGAGAAATTCATAATAAATACACATAAGCCCATCAGTTGCCTTAAAAATGGGTGACAAAAGACAGGTAAGATAACCATATTCTTTTGATAAGTCTATAACCACACTACTAATGAGCATCTTAAGGAAGAGAACAGAAGCAAGCCGAGAACTGTTTTTCTGCTAACACTAGTGAAAGAGATGAATTGTCCACATGTGTTTTAAGCACAAGAAATAATGTAGGATCACAAGTATCAAGAAGTTATGGAAGAACATCAAGTGCATGCATGTGTTTTAAGCACAAGAAATAATGTAGGATCACAAGTATCAAGAAGTTATGGAAGAACATCAAGTGACATGGAACAATTTGAAGAGAATTATAAAGATTTCCTGAAAGATGACACTTGATTAAAAAGAACTATATCTGTTCCTACAAAAAAGGAAAGATCAGTTTGAGAATTGAGAAGCGGTGAAATTTCTTCTTTAAAGTGAAGAATGAAACGGAGTGTTAGCGTGAGAGAAATCAATCAATCAATCAATAAAAATTGAGTTTTCTTGAGAGAATTATGAACGATTGTGAGAAGACAAATGAATACAAAACCCATAAAGCTAATCTCACTTCGAACCAACACTACGCTTACCTTCACAGAAATGAAATGTTCTAAATCAGCTTTTTAAATCAGAAACAAAAGTTATAAAATTGTAGCAAATCATTACAAATTGCCAAACATACACATGCATATATTATTACCCAGCAATCAAAATTCATACCAGCTTACGATTGAACCCTAACTAAAGATAGAAAATCAAATACGAAAAGCTAAAATCACCTGTTCTCCCGAAAAGCCCGAATTGATTGGTCCCTGACTAAAAGAAAGAACGAGAATAAACTCACATCATAAGTTGACAGAACAAAACCTCCCACATAGACGGAAAATCCAGACCCAAACACACAAAATATATATATCTACATGCTGCACAGGAAAAACAGAGAAGAAGAGAAACTCCTTACCCTCTGAATCTCCCTGAAAGAAATTAATCGCCTCCGCTGCGGCCTGGAGAGAACCAGCAGAAGCTGAGAGAGGAGGAGGCTAAAGAGAGAAAAAGTCGGCTCTTCTTTTTTCTGGGCACTTTTATATTTTCATTTCCAATGGTTTGTGTTCTCGTCGGAAACGCGTGTACGTGTATCTCAGGGGCTCTTTAGTTTGCTTTTATGAATGTTATTTTTTAAAAAAAATTTGTTACAATTTTGTTCGAATTTTTTAACTGAGGAACAAGGACTGAAAAAAAGTAAACAAAGAATCGAATTTTTTAACTGAGGAACAAGGACTGAAAAAAAGTAAACAAAGAAATAAAAAATGCTATCATCGTCTATAGATAGGATCCATACTTAGCTAAGGTCAATCTTATCTAGTATAGGTGGATGTTCAGAAAGGAAAAAAAGTATAATCAGTATAGGTTTTATAAACTCCGGTGCTATGTAATAATCTGCAATCAAGAAAGCATTTTTCAATGATCCGAAATCTTGCCAAAAAATTCAAGCAGCATTTTTCCTTACTCGAGAGATCTATATGTGATTTGTGGTTTGCTACTTTCGCCTTGTCTTGTGACAATTTTTGAAAATAATATCATACCAAGCCTTGAGATCTTTTGCTACCTTCTTCTATCCAGCAAAATACTTCCAAATCTCTGATACCTTAGGAAAATTTTCAAAATATCAAATGAAAAAGAGACATCTCAATGAGTATGAACAAATGGGGTTTTAACATATTCTAATTTAACATTTGTCTTCAGTTATCTTACTTTGGCATTAAATCAGACTAGATTTGGTTTACATTCATGGAGGTAATTCATGTCCCTAACATAAGAAAAACATCTGATCAGGTACTCTAGTTATAGTAACCATCTTGGTTTTAAAAAGCTAGATGCGATGTGATGTGAGAATCCTCTCGCCTCTAGCATCGGGTTCGCCTCAGACGTCGTTTTTGAAAATGACGTATTTTCTTCATTTCTTATAACATCACATAAACATAGGTAGTATGATATGAAAGATGATGTAAAATAATCATAACATAGTTTAATGTCTCCAAAACACCGAATAAAAAAGATAAAAAAATAATCATAACATAGTTTAATGTCTCCAAAACACCGAATAAAAAAGATAAATAAGAAGTCTCCAAAAACTGAAAAAACGATAGTTAGAAAAAATATTCGAATTCTAATAATCCAGCTCATCCATTTCATCATTAGCTTGTCCCCATTTTCTTCAAAATCATCTTCAACTTAATCTTTATCTTCTAAAACAATACCCTTTCCTTTG
>CM071720.1:2267408-2283201 GCA_036630335.1 Physaria fendleri | reverse complement strand
AAACGCTTCCGCAAGGTTGTTCCAACAAGGGTCGTCTGTTCCAACAACCGTGGTTCCGGTGAAAACCTACACTAGCTACCCATCCATGAGATGCCCCTATCCATTCCATTTCCTTCATCAGACCCAGAGGCACCTTCTTCTCCTTCTTTACCAAATTAGTGTCGCAGATTGCAAGACCATAGCTGTACACGAGTTCTGCCATATCCTCTTCACAAGGAGTAAAGAAGAGGATTTTACATGAAGGGGTTTGCAGCAATGAATATGAGAAACCATTAGAGAGAAGGAAAAGAGAAGATCTTATTAGCGACACAGGTTTCCTGTGGCAAACCTCGAGAGCCGGCTGAGATGTAGAGACATTAGATTTTTATGTTTTCAAATCTTTCTTTTATGAGAATTCTTATATTCTCCACCCAAAACACTTATAACTAATATAGACACGAATGGACTTTGCTCACCAAGTTTTGTCATTAATACACTTAGTTAACTAATATACATACCAATGAACTACGAATGAACTTGCTCATCATTTTGTCATTAATACACTTAGTTAACTAATATACATACCAATGAACTACGAATGAACTTGCTCATCAAGATTAGTCATAAAAACTCTCGTTTTGATATTGGATTTTGTTTTTTATTTTCTTTTTGGAAAAAACATGGAAACAAAATTTGCCAAAATTAAATACTTGACAAAAAAACATTTCTTTCTTTTTCTTAATGTAAAATCTAACTTGATTACTGATTGAAATCCCATTTAAAGGTAATGGGTTGATGATCATTTTATACCCGTAAATTATCATATCAGAAAATTTACACACAAAAATTAATGGTGTTCATAATTATACAGATCTAAAAGCAACGAAATCCACACAGATTTAAAAATAACAAAATCTAACCACACAGATCTACATCAAAATCCAATTTACACACAATTTAATTCTCACAAGCCCGATAATGGTCTACACTAAAAATTAAATTGTGTGTAAATTGGATTTTGATGTAGATCTGTGTGGTTAGATTTTGTTGTTTATAGATCTGTTTAAATTGTGTGTAAATTGGATTTTGATGTAGATCTGTGTGGTTAGATTTTGTTGTTTATAGATCTGTGTGGTTAGATTTTGTTGTTTATAGATCTGTGTGTAATTATGAACACCATTATTTTTTGTGTGTAAATTTTCTGATATGGTAATTAACGGGTGTAAAATGACCGTTAGCCCAAAGGGTAATAATTATAAAATGTATATATTGCACTACAAATATGGAATGATACATCATTTTGAGTTAAACATTTTGTTAAAATATCCATATAATTTGGACTCGGTTCGGTCTAGTTACCTAAAATTAAGATCCGAATAAGAACGAAATAAAAAACGGTTATATTCGATTCAATTCCTTTGGTTACTTGTATATATAGATACCCGAAATTCAATAACCACAAATACTCAAAATTCCAAAAAATAACAATAATTACCCGAAACTCTATATTCATATATTTATACATGCATATATATATATATATATATATTTTAGAGGGTACTTCGGGTAACCGTTCGGTTATTCAGGTATTACCCGAATCCGAATCGAATCTACGGATCTAAAATAATCAGAACCGGAGGGATACTAAGGTAGAACTGAAACCGAACTCGAATCCGAATACTGTTTTTAAACGCTTCCGCAAGGTTGTTCCAACAAGGGTCGTCTGTTCCAACAACCGTGGTTCCGGTGAAAACCAACACTAGCTACCCATCCATGAGATGCCCCTATCCATTCCATTTCCTTCATCAGACCCAGAGGCACCTTCTTCTCCTTCTTTACCAAATTAGTGTCGCAGATTGCAAGACCATAGCTGTACACGAGTTCTGCCATATCCTCTCCACAAGGAGTAAAGAAGAGGATTTTACATGAAGGGGTTTGCAGCAATGAATATGAGAAACCATTAGAGAGAAGGAAAAGAGAAGATCTTATTAGCGACACAGGTTTCCTGTGGCAAACCTCGAGAGCCGGCTGAGAAATAGTAGAGACATTAGATTTTTATGTTTTCAAATCTTTCTTTTATGAGAATTCTTATGTTCTCCACCCAAAACACTTATAACTAATATAGACACGAATGGACTTTGCTCACCAAATTTTGTCATTAATACACTTAGTTAACTAATATACATACCAATGAACTACGAATGAACTTGCTCATCATAAATTGTGTGTAAATTGGATTTTGATGTAGATCTGTGTGGTTAGATTTTGTTGTTTATAGATCTGTATGGTTAGATTTTGTTGTTTATAGATCTGTGTATAATTATGAACACCATTATTTTTTGTGTGTAAATTTTCTGATATGGTAATTCACGGGTGTAAAATGACCGATAGCCCAAAGGGTAATAATTATAAAATGTATATATTGCACTACAAATATGAAATGATACATCATTTTGAGTTAAATATTTTGTTAAAATATCCATATAATTTGGACTCGGTTCGGTCTGGTTACCTAAAATTAAGATCCGAATAAGAACGAAATAAAAAACGGTTATATTCGATTCAATTTCTTTGGTTACTTGTACATATAGATACCCGAAATTCAATAACCACAAATACTCAAAATTCTAAAAAATAACAATAATTACCCGAAACTCTATACCCATATATTTATACATGCATATATATATATTTTAGAGGGTACTTCGGGTAACCGTTCGGTTATTCAGGTATTACCCGAATCCGAATCGAATCTACGGATCTCAAATAATCAGAACCGGAGGGATACTAAGGTAGAACTGAAACCGAACTCGAATCCGAATACTGTTTTTAAATAATCAGAACCGGAGGGATACTAAGGTAGAACTGAAACCGAACTCGAATCCGAATACTGTTTTTTTTTACGCACTAAGTTTTTTTTTTTTTTTTCCTTAAATTAATGTACATCGGCAACAATTGCGTTTTGGTAGATTTATCCAGAACCCCGCTCAAAGCTCCCATCAGAATCGGCGAAGACACAAAACTATCCAAAAGTTCGAGAAGACAAGACTTTATTTCTCTCTTTAGGGACTATTGTCTTTGTGGGTTTCTCTTTTGCGGAGACCCGTCGTCGCCTCAGCCAAAGTAAAGTTGCAATCTTTTTTTCCTTTTCCAGTTTAGCTTTTCTCAGCTTGACGAAATTATCAGCTATAATTCAGCAAGTACTTGATTTTCTCACTAATTTTGAAGTTTCCAGTGTTTGGGTTTCGAAATTTTATTTGTTGATTTTATGAAAGATGTTAGATTTGATCACTGTTGCAGGTTGCCGCAGCTTATTAGGTATTCTGTAAATTCCTTGGTTTGATCGAAGTTTTGAGTTTGTAATCGATTTCTGTGGCAAATACACAAATTTTACGAGTTGGTTCTGAAGCTCATTGGGGCTGGATTATTAAATTACCGGTCTTGATGTATGGTTGATTCTTCAGTGAGATAATATCACTTCATTTTCTCGATTATAACGGGGGTTTCCCTAAAATCTATTCACAAGCTTAGAGTATTGACTTGTAATTTTCGCGGATGATCAAAAGGATTGAACACATTGGATATGGTTCTTATCACACTGCACTTTCTGGGAATTTTTCCATTGTAGTATAGATTTGTCTTTTCCTTGTTTGGTTCTTATCACACTGCACTTTCTGGGAATTTTTCCATTGTAGTATAGATTTGTCTTTTCCTTGTTCCGAACCTAGTGCCTTTTAATTTGCTTGTTGCTTCTATTTTGTGCATTTCTTGTAAATGAAGTCTAGCATGCCATTGGTATGTGCTGAGAAACTGAAATGTGGTGTGTGGTTTCTTGTATGAGGATAGCCTTTTTGAACAAAATAATTTCGGGTTTTTACTAATCATGGACCATTTATCTTAGTAATGTACTAGGTCCGGGCGTTATACCAAGTGTAGGATACAGTTGCTGTAAGTCAGCAAAAGAGAAGCTAAGGTTGACTTAAAACTGTGATGCTGAATGTTTGGACCTACAGGTGGGTTGGGGATGAATCCCTTAATAGATGATATGAACTTAATCCAGCAGGCACATAGGCATCAGCTTGTTGCAAGTAATCTTGGGGAAGAGATTGATTTGGAAATTGGACCTGGACAGGATGATGCTTCTTTTGCTAACAGTTCATTAATTGGCGGGCCTCCACGGGAGCCGTCCACTGGTGAACATGATGAAACAAAGCATATGGTTTTGGTATCTGGCAGTGAGGATCAGAATATGTCGAAGGGTCAAACGGTGAAGAGAAAGAAAAAAGTTGTCAAACGGTGGAGAGAGGAATGGGCTGACACATACAAGTGGGCATATGTCGATATGAAGGATGGAACAGCTAGAATATTCTGTTCTGTTTGTAGAGAGTATGGTAGAAAACATCGAAGAAATCCTTATGGAAATGAAGGAAGTAGAAACATGCAGATGAGTGCATTAGAAGAACACAACAATAGTTTACTACATAAAGAGGCTCTGCGCCTCCAAACGGCTTCCAAAGATAAGATTGTTGTTGACAAGCCCATATATGTGAAAAGTAAGTTATTTACATTCTTGCTTCAAGTGATTTATGTCCTTATCTATGTAGCGAGTTAAGATCATTAGCAACTCCTTGTGTTCCATCTAACCAACCTGCACTGAAAAACCTTTCAGCTGACTGTGTGTTAGCATATGCCTTCTATTTATTTTTGATGTCTCTGAACTTTCTCCTTTCTGTCTTTCTACTTTTCGTAAATGGATCTGTATATCTAGTATGAGTTTTCACAAATGAAACCTTCTTCTTCTTTTCTAATATGAAAGGAAACGGCTGACTCCTTGGTTTTCTGTTTTTGGTCTTGTTCCATTTGATCTTGCTATGGTTAACTTTTTGCACTTTTGTTTCTCAATGAAGCTTTTTTGGTCTTGTTCCATTTGATCTTGCTATGGTTAACTTTTTGCACTTTTGTTTCTCAATGAAGCTCTTATGTCAAAAAATGCTGGTTCAATTGTTGAGGGTGCCCTGAAGCGAGATCCTAATGAGATTGAATTTCTTCAGTCTGTACAAGAATCTGTGCATGCTCTAGAGCGGGTAATTGCAAAAAATTCTCAGTAAGTTACGCTTCGCTTCTCAGCTTTGTAACATAGTTTTCAGGAAACCGCAAATCACACTGTTCCATTCTGATTTATATCAGTTATGTTAATATCATGGAGCGGCTACTAGAACCTGAACGTATGATAGTTTTTCGGGTTCCATGGATTGATGACCGTGGTGAAACACATGTAAACCGCGGCTTTAGAGTTCAGTTCAATCAAGCACTGGGTCCATGCAGGGGAGGCATCCGTTTTCATCCATCGATGAACTTAAGTATTGCTAAATTTCTTGGATTTCAGCAGGTAATATGATTTCCTTGAATGATGTTCAATATTATCTCCTCTGATTTCTCTTATGTTTTACTCTATTCTGTTTGCCATTTCCTTTTTTTTTTTCCTGGTGTCCACCTTAACTGTTCTTTTGCATGATTCGGAATTGTTTAATCCTTTGCAGACGTTGAAAAATGCCCTGTCACCATATAAACTGGGCGGGGCTTCTGGTGGAAGCGACTTTGATCCTAAAGGAAAAAGTGACAATGAGGTAACGCTTGGCCCATGCATTTTTAACCTGCAAGTAATCTTTTACAGATGTTCTGATATGTTGTTTTGCACCATTCACAGGTTATGAGATTTTGCCAAAGTTTCATGGGTACCCGGGAAATGGGATATCTTTTTGGACAATACAGACGACTTGCTGGTCAGTTTCAGGTACTGAAAGTCATTAGACTCTGAAGCTTTTTTTTTTTTTGGTTACTTATTTCCTGTTGCCTCTTGCCTTTTTTTCCTTGGCAAGTAAATGACAGTAATTTATTAATTTGGTTCGTGTTCCTTCACCTTAGAAGTCATTCCTTATCAAGTTCGACTTTTGTTTTATCCTTTCTGAAAGTAATATTTCGGAGGGAAAAATATATCTCTACTAATATCTGTATCCATCTAACATGACACTGTTACATGTCACCGGCTGTAGTATTCTTGCACTCATCTGTCGTATAAACATTTGTTGTTGGGAGAGCATAAATAGTTCTGGCTGTTATATCTTTGTGTCAATTACTTATGCAGGGAAGTTTTACAGGACCGCATATATATTGGGCTGCTTCTAGCCTCAGAACTGAAGCTAGTGGCTATGGCTTGGTAAGGATCGTATTTATCTTTGTTTAGTATGAATTACACTATTCACATGTCATGTCTCTCTATAAGCTAAAGTTCATTTGCATTTTTCCAGGTGTACTTTGCACGACTTATGCTTGCAGATATGAATAAAGAAATAAAGGGACTAAGGTATCTTTCTTGAACATTTTAAATATGTTCTCTTACCACATAACAGTATAACACTATAGATGTGTGACTTGTCTTCCCACATAACACTGAAGCCGTGTGTCTTGTCTAGAAGTTTGTGACACTCATTTTATGAAATCATACACTTTCTGAAATTTATTTCAGATGTGTTGTGAGTGGTTGCGGGAAGATTGCTATGCATGTTGTAGAGAAGTTCTGAAATTTATTTCAGATGTGTTGTGAGTGGTTGCGGGAAGATTGCTATGCATGTTGTAGAGAAGCTAATTGCTTGTGGAGCCCATCCGGTAACAGTTTCAGGTGATCCACTCATATTCAAAACAATTCAAGTGTGTCTCTTGTCTGCCTTTTTCTTGTTTTCACCATCTCTTAGGTGGCTTGTTGTTCTAATAGTTGATACTCGATATATGACCTGGTCTGCCAGATGAAAGGCGAGACATGGCTTATATGTATTGGTGTCTTCTTCTTGGCCATGGCTTAGATGCCTCAAATTGGATCCCTTGTTAGTGTCAAGGGATCTTGATTAGTTAGGCCAATGTACTAAGTTAGTGGAACTGTCTGTTACCTATTGTGCTGCTCAATGAGCATTCTGTGAAAAGGATTTGTTTTCTCTTTGCAATCTGTTGTAATGGCATATCCAACACAACCAAATTCCATAGACATCAAAGAAAAAAATAGAGTTGATTTATGTCACATATTTTTGCTGATACAAACTTTTGCAGATTCAAAAGGATATTTGGTTGATGATGACGGATTCGATTATATGAAACTTGCATTCTTGAGAGATATAAAATCCCAACAGAGAAGTCTGAGGTATATATCGTTCTAGAATAATTTGTTACTTGGCTTAACATATATATCCCAACTGTACATACGTCGATCTGCAGAGACTATTCCAAGACCTATGCAAGGGCAAAATACTTTGATGACTTAAAACCTTGGAATGAAAGGTGTGATGTGGCATTTCCTTGTGCTTCTCAGAATGAAGGTTGATCAAGCAGATGCCATTAATCTGGTCAATGCAGGCTGTCGCTTATTGGTAGAAGGTAGAGATTCTCGTTTTGTGTTTCAAGTGTCTTTTATACGTTCCTTTTGTTAACTTGCTCTAAGCAGTATGGATGTGTTTTGTGCAGGTTCAAATATGCCGTGTACAGCTGAAGCAGTTGATGTTTTCAGAAAGGCGAATGTTCTGATGGCTCCTGCCATTGCTTCTGGAGCTGGAGGAGTGAGTTTCTTCTTTAACTCATTTATATCAATACACAACACTAAGGCAATGGAGGGGAATTCTCTGCTTCTGTCATAATATAATGTGTAGGAGTTTGGTTTTGCTGATAGTCCTAGAGCTGTATCAGTTTATTTTCGACTGTATTATGCAGAACATGATCCCAAAGCACATAAAAGTTTCTTAGATTTTACAAAACTGGTAGCTAAATTGTATAATTGTGTTGAAGGTTGCTGCTGGTGAAATCGAAGTACTCCGTGAATCTAATTCAATGCAATGGTCAGCAGAAGATTTTGAGTCTAGATTACAGGTAACATCTCTCACATTCTTTCAAATTTACAGTGTTGGGCCTGTTGGCTTATGATAATTTCCTAAGATAATGTCTCTGATATTGACAGGAAGCACTGAAGCAGACTTATGAAAAAGCTCTTAAAGCAGCAAATGACTTCGTCTTCAAAGTCGATGTCTTCTTCATCTTCCTCCTCAGATTCTTGATCAACAGTGACCACCGCCCCTCTCTGAACAAGACAGGAACAATAGTGTTTGCTGAGATAATGAAACTTAACAAGACTCTAATCATAAAACGGGAATGAGAAATACCCCTCTGCCACTTTCGAACCACTGTCTTCCTGTAAGTTTCTTCTCTTTAGGTGCCGTAAGAGCAGACTCCGGCATAAGCCTTGGAACCGAGGATAAAATTAATAACTCAGTTAGGTAATGAAAATGCACGTTCATTGGTATATGATAGCAAGGAAACAAGTATAAGCAGGGAAAGTTTACTCACTTCGCTCGCTCAAGTGCAAGCTCTGCCTCAAATCTCTCTCTCCATGCCAAAAATGTCTCCAGCGTAACAGGTTCTCCATGAGGGACAATTACCTGCAAAAAACATTTAGATAGAAAGAGAATAAACAATACGAAAGCAGACACATATTTCATGGAAGTAAGACTTCAGGTTCTTTGCAGCTTATACGTCCAAATACTGAGCAGAAAACAATACCTCATCCTCTTTTGCAGCTTCTTCTTCGGCTAGTTCAGCTGCATCGTCTTGCCCATAGTGTTCAGACAACCAGTCTTTTGCTGATGAAACCAGTGTATAGGCATCGTCTTGCCCATAGTGTTCAGACAACCAGTCTTTTGCTGATGAAACCAGTGTATAGATCATGGCCATACCAAGATTTTCAGATGCCTGTGAAAATAGCTTCGTGTTAAGTCATGCAATACATAGTAGAAACAGTATCATGATTCATGAAAGTTTTAGTTCTCCAGAACAACCAGTCAACGAAAACAAATCGGACACTATTCTAAGCAGTTCGGAAAGTCTGAATTAGGGAAGTCATTGACAAGATACCTACCAGTCTTCTACTTTGGGATAAAAATTATAACAAGCCATGGAGTTGTACAGATATTTTACCTCTTGTTCAAGCTTCTCTTTCAAGATGGTGAGGTCACTAACATGGATTCCTCGAATACTGGAAGAATTACCTCTTGTTCAAGCTTCTCTTTCAAGATGGTGAGGTCACTAACATGGATTCCTCGAATACTGGAAGAACACTCTATCCACATGAGTTTCATCATCATATCACTGTAATATTCACTTGACAAAACTGGTTAAACCTAGAATTACCTTTTAACATCCAAAAGCGGAACCTCATCTGGGTAATTTTCTGTGTGAGAGAAAACCAAAGCCAGCTGAACTGCAAGACAAATTGAAAAATGATGACTTTGGAAAGGTCATTTATTATCAAATTTGACACCTTTGAGATCAGATGTATGAATATAGAACTCACATGTTGCCTCGTGGCTTATAAAGGAGTGACGTACCGAGGGATAACCTAAAGGAGTGGCCAAAAGTGCTCAAACGATGTCGTTCGTCGCTGTAGTACTAGTCTCTCACCTTTTGGATGTGCTTTTGACCTCCTCTTCTCGTTCAGTCTCTCCCTCTCCATTCAAAACAGCCCTTTCTCTCTCCTCTCTCTGTCTTCTTCTCGTTAAACCGCCGGAGCAAAAAAAGAAAAGACCTTTTTTTTTCACAACCCTAAGAAAAATGCGGTACTAAAGCTATTGACTTAGACAGATAGAAACATCCTAACCCCACAGAGTAGTGGAAAAAAGGTATCTAGATCTCTGCTTCTTCTCAGATCTCTCTCTTTTTGAAGAAACTCTTTTCATCTTGTGAGTTCTTGGTTGCATGTTTGGTCTTTAAGAGTTTTCCATTGATTTTTCTAGGTTTCAGGTTTCAAGAAAGGGCCTACTTTTGTGTAGTGAAAGAAAGTAACTTCATTGAGATTTTCAAGTCATAAATTTTTGATTTTTAGGTCATTTTGAAAGTGTTTTGGGCATTTCGTCTCTCTTTTCGGGGTTTGAGAGGTTTTGGTTTTGTGTGTAATGGAGAGTAATGATGACAGGGGTTTGAGAGGTTTTGGTTTTGTGTGTAATGGAGAGTAATGATGACAAAAACTTGGAGGCGATTAATGCCTCAGTAGGTAGATTGGTATGGGTTCGCCGCCGTAAACGGGTCTTGGTGGCCCGGACAGATTCTGCTTCATGACCAAGTTCCTGAAAACTCTCTCCAAAAGTCGGCACTCCAATAAAGCTACTAGGTCGTGACGATGTTGGCGTGTGAGTGTACTCTTTTCTCCTTTCTTTTCCACAAATTTCTTGGATTTGCCTTTATGCCTTTTCGATATCTAGAGTCAGTGGGTATTCTGGTTAAAAGCGTTTTTTTTTATGACTCCAGGGAGTGGTATATCCTTGAAAAGTGCAAGATGGTGAAGGCGTTTCGCTGTGGAGATTATGATACTTGCATTGAGAAGGCAAAAGTTGCTGCTGCAACAGCGAGGTCTAGTATTAAGAAGTCTGCCAAGTTGACTCGCCGAGAAGATGCCATTAACAGTGCTCTTGAGATTGAGAATGCACATCTTGCAAAAGAAGATCATCCAGATGATAATTTGTGTAGTTCATCTGGTGAGGAAGATTCTAAAGTTTTTCTTTCTGGCAAAAAGGATGAGGATTTGGGCTCCCGTGATGCAGGAGAGACTGAAGATGAATTGGATTCAGCGCCAGAGCAATTGCAATCCAGTATGTCTTCCCAAGAAATGGTTAATGGTGGAGCTTCTAAGGTGCAGCCAAAGAGAAGAAAAACACCAAATGACTCAGAAGATGATGGTACTGAAGGAGTCAAGCGAATGAGAGGGCTTGAGGATATTGGAAAAGAACACATTGGTGCTATAATCGAGCATAAGCAAGAATCAGGTTTGATCTCTGCTGTGGGCCATAGTAATTCAATGTTGAATGGGAATATTGTCGCCAATGGGAACAAAGTACGGTCCCCATCTTCAGTAAAAAGAAAAAAGTCACAACTCCTAAATGAGTGCTCTAAAAGGAAAAACCGACGCCGGCAATTGACAAAGGTATTAGAGAGTACAGCTATGGTCTCTGTCCCTGTTACCTGTGATGAGCTTGTCACTTTGGATTGTAAAGTGTTTCCCTAATGTTTGACTTGTTTTATAGCCAAATTGCTTTCTTTATACTTTGGTCTTCTCTTGTTTCATGACTGAATTGCTTCTGCTTTCATTGTCTGCAATTATAGTGTTTTCTCCACCTTCTTAGAATTCAAAGGTTTGTTCTCTTAGATCCAATTTGGTGGTTTGCTTTTGATGCTAAATCATTTGCTTCTGTTTGGTTGGTTGATAATGTCATTTATGCTGACATCCATTGGTAATATAGGTTTTCCGGCAGCTTGTAGAATCTCGTCAGCAAGGAGACCTCTTGTTACTGACTTAACAAAAAGGTATTAGAGAGTACAGCTATGGTCTCTGTCCCTGTTACCTGTGATGAGCTTGTCACTTTGGATCAAGGGATTTATGACAGCAAAGTATCGGGAATGCAATCTGTTGAGTCAATGAAAAGTGTATCTGTTGTAATCAACAATAACTCAGACAGCACTGGTATATCATGTGAGGATACTTATGAAAATGTTTCTGGAGCCTTGCATAACAACAAGGCTAAAGACAGCGCGATTTCCAGCGTATCAGCTTTTGTAGAGGATGATTCTTCTGAAAGATTATTTGATGTTCCACTAGTTGGAGAAGAAAATCACTCAGCAGGTATAAGTGCTAAAACATCTCTCAAGTGTTTATTTATGTTTGCAAATGTTTTGGTTGTGCTAGTTGCAAGAATCTGCACATCTCCTTTTCTGGCAAGGAAATGAACAAAAGCTTACTATAGTCATCAAGTTGGTTTGTCACATGATAGATTAAGAGTTATATGACCATTTCCCGGAGAAAATGACGGGTGAAAACTAGATAGCTGTTATATGACCATTTCCCGGAGAAAATGACGGGTGAAAACTAGATAGCTTTTGTGTTCCTTTGATGTAAAATATAGGTTTTCCGGCAGCTTGTAGAATCTCGTCAGCAAGGAGACCTCTTGTTACTGACTTAACAAGGCGACATGGTCAGAGTAATCACAATGTGTTTGTTAAGAAAGAGGAATGTGATGGATCTGCTTTTACATGTCCACCAGTTTCAGAACCTGTCAACTGTAATATGAACGGCATTGAGAAGAGCACTTCAAAATGGCAGCTAAAAGGTAAGAGAAACTCGAGGCAGATGAGTAAGAAACAAGAAGAGAGAAGAAATGGGTACGGAGAAGAAGCTAATAACAAGAGTACCATGCCTCATTCCACGCTTTACGAAGTAAAGATTGAGGTAAAAGCAAAGTATAGCAAACCTCATAATGTTCCGCTGGTGTCTCGTATGAGTGAATTGAATGGTAAAGCAATTGTTGGTCATCCTTTAACCGTAGAAGTCTTGGAAGAAGGCTACTGCAACAGTATGGTTATGCCTGAAGTTGTTGTGAAGGCAAAGTCATTGTCTAAAAAGAATGGCAAGAGAAAGAAGTCATGGAATTCTAAGAAGAAATCGTCATCTCTATCAAAAAAGACAAGGCGGCTATCGACTCTGACGTGCCAGAGAATGATCGAAAAAAGCAAGAAGCAGACAACAGAAAAGGCAAAAGCAACTGTTGTAGCATGTATACCGTTGAAAGTAGTGTTCAGTAGGATAAATGAAGTGTTGAAAGGTTCAACAAGACAAACGCAACACCGAGCATTGCCAACTGCAGCCAAAACATGATTGAGATAAAGAGAGAAGATGATTAGTTTTGGCTGGCTTTTATGGTTTTTCTTTTCACTTCATTGATCTGCCTTGGTTTTGGAGAAGTTGGAAGTGAACAAATGTAAATATATCAGTAGGTAGTGGTTTAGGGGTAAAACTGAAAGTTTAAGATCAGGTGGGAGGGATGAGATGAGTTTGTTGCTTAGAAAGAATTGTTTTGTTTCAGGTATAACTCAAAAAACGTTTTTGTTTATTTTTTTGGAACTATATGGTTCTCTTGGTACGAAAATGTAACATTCGGGTTCCTAATTTCTGGTTTAGCTACGCATTTTTCCTTTAGAGGTTGTAATACATTTGAGACCATTCTGAGACTAATAAATAAGAAGAGTATTTATGGCTGAATTTTGTCTTGGTGTAAATTGAAGTAGTGAGATTCTAATGGGTCCTGCTGGCTCTTAAAAGGATAGCTGGTTCTTTACAAGGATAATGGGCTTTCTAGAGAATATTACTTAGATGAATTACCTACTCTAGCATAATGTAAACTGAGTTGAAAACAATGAGCAAACATGAATTTGAGCTGATCTGGCCAAGAGTTCTTAGTGAGGATGGTTTGTTAGCTAGTTAAGTGAAAGTTCCTATTTGAGCTGATCTTCATAACAAATGGTGACCAAGAGTTCTTAGTGAGGATGGTTTTGTAGCCAGTTAAAATGAAAGTTCCTATTTGAAGGTAAAAATAATAAATTTGAAACCGAAAAGAGTCGGTTTAAGGTGTCATTCTGAGACTAATAAATAAGAAGAGTATTTATGGCTGAATTTTGTCTTGGTGTAAATTGAAGTAATGGGTCCTGCTGGCTCTTAAAAGGATAGCTGGTTCTTTACAAGGATAATGGGCTTTCTAGAGAATATTACTTAGATGAATTACCTACTCTAGCATAATGTAAACTGAGTTGAAAACAATGAGCAAACATGAATTTGAGCTGATCTGGCCAAGAGTTCTTAGTGAGGATGGTTTGTTAGCTAGTTAAGTGAAGTGAAAGTTCCTATTTGAGCTGATCTTCATAACAAATGGTGACCAAGAGTGTGATTGGATAAGCATTTACTAAGGCTTAATGCTCATCTAGCCAATCATGTACTTTTTAAAAAAGCATTTAGAGGAGCAGTAACATCCAACAAACTGCCCGAAACTTGCTGCTCCTAGATAGAGCTTTTATAGAGCAGAAAGGGTATAAAAATATTAATAACAATACTAACCTTGTTTATTTATTTATTTTCTAAAAGTAAAAAATTATATTTTCAAATCAAAGAACGATGAAAAATTAGGTTTCCTTTTTTTCATAACCTCCATGAATCCTCTACCAACATTGTACCTTTGCCATCACTATAACATCTGTCGAACAAGATATCAAAATTGTAAAAAAAAAAAAAACATTTGATTAGTGACATCAATAATATCATCACCAAGAATCAAAGGGGAATTTTTCTTTTTTTTTTATTGACATAATATCATCACCTAGATTTGAGATTAAAAAACAATAACAACCATGAATTGAAGAAGCTTTGGGCTATTGATTTCTCTCACCATTAAGCTTTTCTCTCAGTTGAGTGTGATTGGATAAGCATTTACTAAGGCTTAATGCTCATCTAGCCAATCATGTACTTTTTAAAAAAGCATTTAGAGGAGCAGTAACATCCAACAAACTGCCCGAAACTTGCTGCTCCTAGATAGAGCTTTTATAGAGCAGAAAGGGTATAAAAATATTAATAACAATACTAACCTTGTTTATTTATTTATTTTCTAAAAGTAAAAAATTATATTTTCAAATCAAAGAACGATGAAAAATTAGGTTTCCTTTTTTTCATAACCTCCATGAATCCTCTACCAACATTGTACCTTTGCCATCACTATAACATCTGTCGAACAAGATATCAAAATTGTAAAAAAAAAAAAAACATTTGATTAGTGACATCAATAATATCATCACCAAGAATCAAAGGGGAATTTTTCTTTTTTTTTTATTGACATAATATCATCACCTAGATTTGAGATTAAAAAACAATAACAACCATGAATTGAAGAAGCTTTGGGCTATTGATTTCTCTCACCATTAAGCTTTTCTCTCAGTTCTAATTTTATTAGATCAACGAAAATATGCGTGATTTTTTTGCCTAATTTTCTTTTATGTGCAAGTTTTGATGAAGAAACTAAATTAAACGTGTTATTTGTATATTTTTCTGAATTATAAACTGAGATAACTATATATCCTTTTTTTGGTCAACTGATAACTATATATCCGCTTTAGTAATTTTGTATTTAAATGCTCACAGCTCAACCAATCAAAATTTGGACCGAAGCTTTAAGCTGTTAGAGCATTATGCTACTGAAGCATAATGCTAATGCTAGTAAAATGCTTTCCCAATCAAAGCCCAAGAGTTCTTAGTGAGGATGGTTTTTTAGCCAGTTAAATGAAAGTTCCTATTTGAAGGTAAAAATAATAAATTTGAAACCGAAAAGAGTCGGTTTAAGGTGTAAATGAAAGTTCCTATTTGAAGGTAAAAATAATAAATTTGAAACCGAAAAGAGTCGGTTTAAGGTGTAATTTTGAACATTTTTAGGAGTTCAAGATGGTTCTTAGTGAACTAATCAAAAGATGGAGTTTTAGGACAAAATATATGGAGTTGAAAACCTTATCTTAAAATGTGGTTAAAGGTGAAGAGATGTTGTGTAAAAGTGGCGATTTTGTCTAAGTGGAGGATACACTTTTTTGAATCTCATTTGTCATTTATTTAAATCTTGGAAAGTTTTGGAAGGGTTTAGAGGGGTTTCTGGTCAAAATTTTTGAAGAAGTTCGAAAATAAGAAATTTGTTATTTCTAGGAAATAAGGCTAGAGTTTTCTATTTTTTTTAAAAAAAATTATAGGGAAATTAGATCGCTAATCTGTCAAAATCAAGATATTTTGGATTAAATCAAGATTGATTATTGGTTTAATTTAAGTGAACCAAAATCGCTATACATATAGTATATAAATCACACACCATTTAAATAGAGAGTATTTTTGGAATCTCTTTCTAAAAAAAACTGTCACACTCTTGGGCTG
>CM071720.1:2204973-2225730 GCA_036630335.1 Physaria fendleri | reverse complement strand
GCTAATGTAAATGTGTAAAATCATGGAAAGTGAGAGAAAATTGAGAGCATCGTCTGTCTTCTTCTTCATCTCTGTCTGCTTTCCCAGATTTGAAGAAATTGACTTCTTTTCGTCTGTCTGCTTCCCATATCTGAAGAAAAGGACTTCTTCTTGTCTGTCCACCGTCCGTCCGTCGCCTGTCCGTCCGTCCGTCCGCTTAACAGATTTGAGAGAAGCTAATGTTAATGTGTAAAACATGGAAAGTGAGAGAAAATTGAGAAAGAATGGCAAGGTTAGAGAGAGAATCATGAAAAATGAAAGCAAGTTGAGAGAGAAGGACAAGGTGAGAGAGAATCATGGAAAATGAGAGAGAAGAGCATTTTTGTCCAGCCATAAAAAGACAATATACACATTTATTATAACATTTTTAGATGCGGAGGCACGTTTCGGAAAGTGGGATTATATGGGGGCACTAACAATAAAATTCCCGTTTCGGAAAGTGGGATTATATGGGGGCACTAACAATAAAATTCCCTTATGTTTATACTAGTTTTTTTCTCATGTTAATGTAGCATCATTGCAAAAATAACGTAAATGACCTATCATGGTTTCATTGAATGAAATTGAAAAATTGGCTCTTGTAACCGGGTTTCATTGAATGAAATTGAAAAATTGGCTCTTGTAACCGTTTGTTTTAATAGTAATTACTAGCTACTTAAGCCTGACACAGTGCAGTGCGTGCACAATAAAATCCATATACCATAAGACAAAACTTCCCAAAATTAAATTATGTTGTTACAAATGATAATAATTACACTTTGTAGCATCCATAGTCGGTCCACTAAATCACTTTAAAATTTTAGGATCTACCATCATCAGTCCCCACCAAACCTGTTAGTTGTTGCATAACTCTTTTGTCCATTGACATCAATGCTTTGTGATTTAGGTTTGAGTTTGGCGACTGGCCAGTTCGACCAAACCGATTGATAGTTGTCTATTTCTCTCCCAATCTATGCCATTATCAATCTTACCAAACTTACTACTTGTTGTCTAGTCCTCTCGACTTTGCTATAATTTTTGGTTGTCAAACTCAACCAATATACATCTAAGGCCCAAAAAAAGAATAAAAAAACCCTAAATGTAACATGTTGGTTGATTATGAAAATCGACTAAGGTTTTACTCCCACCTAAATATACATCTAAGGCCCAAAAAAAGAATAAAAAAACCCTAAATGTAACATGTTGGTTGATTATGAAAATCGACTAAGGTTTTACTCCCACCTAAACCAATATTGGAACAGCTTTTTGAATCTCTCCCGGTCTCTCCTTGCTAACAGAGTGTCTCTTACATTGCGGTCAATAATCTTGAAGGTGGTCATAGGAGATGCTGCCGTAGCAGTGTGCACTCTCTGGTTACATTCTCTCCACACGAAATAAATCGTGGATTGAAAGGCAGCCTTCTTCAATATCCTTGGTATCCCTGGAGATCTTGATGATAGATAAGTTAGCATGGACCCCCAATCCATGAATGAACATTCATGTCCACAAAGTCTTTTCATCACAAGTCTCCAAACCTGCTTCACAAGTCTCCAAACCTGCTCTGCAAAATCACAGGACAACAATAAATGATCTCTAGTTTCAATATCATGTTGGCAGACTTGACACACCGGCGAAACAGCTCCTCCCCAAGAGAACAATCTATCATTTACCCCAAGTTTGTCCTTTGTAGCAAGCCAGAATATGAAAGCAATACGAGGTATATGCCCCTTATACCAGGTTGCAGAGTACCAAGTGACGTCGTCTCTCCTTTCTTGCAGACGATTGCTAGTACTAGTTACTTTCAAAACTTCATCATTGTAAAGAAACTCTCTTAAGTATTTCATTGACAAAAACAAGAATAAGCCAATAGAACTATAAAAAAAGCTCATCATAATTTATTTTATTAAAATAAAATATAAAAAATACAACATTGTTTAAACTTTCACATGCACTAAATATAACATTATTTTATTTTTTCGTAATTCCAAATCAACTCCAAATCTATTTGTGGAATTCAATGACATAATATGGATAAGCACAACAAATGATCTCACATCGAACAAAACCTGACTCAAACGCTAGATTCTCAAACTGAGACAGAGATCTTTCTTTACCACCCGAACATTGAGTTAACATACACATGTCCATGGCAAAAACATTGTGGTCACCACACTTTGGTTCCATTGGTGTAATCATCTCTACAATTATTACCTTTCCTTTGTCAGGTAGACTCTTCCAACAGTTTTTTAGAATTTTTTTGCAATCTTCTTCCGCCCAATCATGTAATATCCACTGTCAAGAATTAAATTTCAAGATAATTTAGTTAATTAAATATTGACTGTATTTCAATCAATGTTCAAAAAAATCGGTCTACGCGGCGGCTAGGCGCTCAAAATTGACAAACCGCCACGATTTTTGTCAATTCGGCCTAATAAGTCGGCTAGGCGGTCTACGCGGTCTAATTCGGGTAAAATCGGCCAATTCGGTCAATTCGCCGGTTTAATCCGGTTTTATTTTTTTAAAAAAATTCAAATAATTTGAACTAAACCAAGAATTTATATTTAAAAAATAAGAGATGTTCATCGACTAAATAGTCTAGTCTTTGTCCAATTTAATGCCAAATTGTTCAACAAGGGAGAAAGGATCAATGACAAAAATATTGATGTGATTCTAGATGACAGAGATGAAAGAAATACTGAAGAATGATTTATAGAACCAAATGAAAGAGATTGAGAGTCTAATAATGAACATGTGTATCAAGCTCCAAATGATCTTGAGTATGATGAGATCGTGATATTGTCCTTTATATTGAGTTTGAATGAAATAATGATCAGGTGGTTTAAGTGGGTGTATTTGGAGAAATTTAGTTTTTTCTTTTAAAAAAAATTAGTTGCGTTATTTTCAAACAAAATTTAGAATATTTGATTTTTCTTAGTTAAATTATTTGACAACATAATATTTTAAGTTATATTTTATTATTTTTATATTAAAAATGTTTAACGCCTAGGCCTAGGCCCCGATATATCCGCCTAGGCAATAGGCCCTGTCGAACGTCTAGATACCGCCTAGCGAATTTTTGAACATGGATTTTAATTATATTTACAAAACTTACTTTCATAAAAATAGCATCTCCTTTGGGAATTTCTGTAAACATGTCCTCCTACAGATATCTTCTTAACATTTTGGAAAGCACCATCGTCCCAAGATTCTCCACCACCACCACCTAGTCCCTGGAGTTTCTCTGGAGGAGGAGGAGAAGGAGGAAGCAGAGAATAATATACCCCGAGAGCATCAATACAAGAGCCTTTACGTCCATGAAACCCAACAATAGCATTGCCTTGGCTCTCCAGCTTGAACTTGGTACCATTCACTTTTCCAATCGTTGGAGAAGTTCTTCCTTTTGATGTTTTGAAAGTTAAGGATGTAAGGATGACACCAATGTTCAAAAAATCGACCTAGGCGGCGGCTAGGCGCCGGTTAGGCGCTCAAAATTGACAAACCGTCACGATTTTTGTCAATTCGGTCTAATAAGTCGGCTAGGCGGTCTACGCGGTCTAATTCGGATAAAATCGGCCAACTCGGTCAATTCACCGGTTTAATCCGGTTTGATTTTTTTAAAAATTTCAAATAATTTGAACTAAACAAGAATTTATATTAAAAAGTAAGAGATGTTCATCAACTTAATAATCTAGTCTTTGTCCAATTTAATGCCAAATTGTTTAACAAGGGAGAAAGGATTAATGACAAAAATATTGATGTGATTCTAGATGACAGAGATGAAAGAAATGCTGAAGAATGGTTTATGGAACCAAATGAAAGCGATTGAGAGTCTAATAATGAACATGTATATCAAGCTCCAAATGATCTTGAGTCTGATGAGATCGTGATATTGCCCTTTATATTGAGTTTGAATCAGATAATGATCACGTGGTTTTGATATTGCCCTTTATATTGAGTTTGAATCAGATAATGATCACGTGGTTTAAGTGGGTGTATTTGGAGAAATTTAGTTTTTTCTTTTACAAAAAATTTAGTTTGCATTATTTTCTAACAAAATTTAGAATATTTGATTTTTCTTAGTTATATTATGTGTCAACAACATAATATTTTAAGTTATATTTTATTATTTTTATATTAAAATTGTTTAACGCTAGGCCCGCCTAGGCCCGATATATCCACCTAGACGCTAGGCCCCTCTCGAACGCCTAGATATCACCTAGCGAATTTTTGAACATTGGATGACACAGTTGCAATCTTTGCTATTAACGTAAGTTCCCTCCACAGATGTGATGTATTCATGTGGATGATTTATCTTAAACTGCAACAACATGTAAGTTTTAAGCAATGATATGTTTAAACACTCCTTTAAATTAGTTGAAGCTACATGAATTAGATCAAACCTCATGNGCCTAATTGCAGAGCCATCAGTTGTAACAAACACATTTTGTACGCCATCATAGTCACCACCATCATCGAAAATTGTCCCTACGTTTTGACGACCTTCCGTTTCCGATTTGGTTGAAGGAACCCGGATGACATATGCTCCAAGAGAGTTGAGATTGTTCTCAGAAAATCCATCTCCAAGAGAGTTGAGATTGTTCTCAGAAAATCCATGAAACCCAATGATCTTGCTCCCACGGGTTGCCGGGTCACAAAACCCAGACCTTAGCAGGGGATGGCTATCACTAGGCCACTATACTTCCTACAAAAATCAAAATAGACTTGAAATTTGTTTATTTAGAGTTGTTTTATGTAGATATATATTTTCCCTGTTTCATTATATTTGATGTTTTATTCTATAACTTTTGGTCATATATTTCACAAAAGAAAAAAAAATTAAACTTTTTAACTGGTTATTAAAATATTAGTGAAATATATTATAATGTTAATTAAATTTTTTTAAAAAAAAAACATGTATTGATTATGTTTTTATGAATTTTCTATTAATATTTTTTTCAGAAATATTTTTTGTAATTTACGATCCATCAAGACAAGATTTCTTAAATTAATCAAGATAGTTTGCATTAAAAGAAAAATTGTATCTAAAAATTAGAAAATCAAATATTGAAAAACAGAGTATATACATAAATATTCACATAAAAAATTGTAAATGAAAATTATAAAAATAAAATTTTTTTATTTTCTAATTACATATCTTGTAAATGTAAATAATTTATTTTAGTAATATCAAGTTGTAATATAGTATTAGTTCTATATTTTATTAGAGATTAATCTAAGAAACATAACAGAGTTTATCAAGTTGTAATATAGTATTAGTTCTATATTTTATTAGAGATTAATCTAAGAAACATAACAGAGTCGCAATAAAGAGCCCAGTCTATGTGAATTAAATTAATTAAAAATCATTAATGACACCCATATGCAAACCGGCGATGTTCGTGTTCGATTTCTCAATCCTCTGTTCAATATTTCTCCAACTCATCAAAATTGTCGCCGTCAGATCCAATCAAATCTCTGCTTCTCTAATTGAAGAGATACATCACATTCCCGTGTTTGATCTTCCGACCACTCGAGACAAATCGTATCTGATACCAACTTTCTGCATTTTCTCGGGAAAACCAAAAAAAAAACATAAAACCTAAGAAAAATCTTATAACTGTTTCACGAAATTCTTTCTCTAGCGTTTCTGGTGAGTCTCCTTGAATTTTAGTATGTTCTACTTGCTATGTTTGTTGACTTTGATTTCTTTTGAGGTTTGACTTCATTTATCTCCTCCAAATAAGACAAAGATTTGATTTTTTTGTTTGTTGGGATTTATCTCCTCCAAATAAGACAAAGATTTGATTTTTTTGTTTGTTGGGTTCTTCTCAAATCTCAAAGTTCTGTTTTTTTTCTTTGATGGGTTTAGATCAATCTCAGTTTTTAACTATTAGAAAGGAAAAGAAAAATCCAAAACTTTGTCTTCAGAGAAGAGGGAAAAGGTCAATACTTTGTCTTCTTTTGATCAGATCTTTAGTTTCTGTAACGATTGTTTGATTCCGTCATCAAAATTATGTCTTTAGATTAAAATCTGTAACTTTATTGCAGATTGAGGCTGAAGAAGAAGAAGAAGAAGAGAGATGATCTAGTGTTTCATCGAATTGAAATTACACAGACATGATCATTACCAAACACAAAAGAGATATAAACTTGTTTGTGCTTCAATTAGGAGCAGCCCTCGCCGTATCTTTTGCCGGATTTCTCTTTTCCCGTAAACTTGTTTGTGCTTCAATTAGGAGCAGCCCTCGCCGTATCTTTTGCCGGATTTCTCTTTTCCCGATTTAGAAAGCATACTAAAAGAATCGGACCTACTTTGCCTCCTCTTCCGCCTCGATCTGCTGGTTTGTGTTTCTTTGCATACTAAAAGAATCGGACCTACTTTGCCTCCTCTTCCACCTCGATCTTCTGGTTTGTGTTTTTCTGTCTTATTACCTTTTGTATACTAGACCATTTGATTGATTTATGCAGTCATGAGAAGAGGGCTTTGCTAAATTTTCAGATGATGGAGGATACAGAGACTGTTCCAATAAATCTATTGATGTAAGTTAGAATTTCTCAATCTCATGAATTGTTTCTGCTTAAACTTGCTATTTTTAGCTTTGACTAAACTGTTTAAAGTTACTGGAAATTGGAAATCATTTTACTCTGATTCTGTGGTTTTTTTCCCTCGGTAGAGAGGAGATGCAAGCACAGAAAAGAGTAATGAAGAGATGGTTATCGGGTTTTCGCCACAGAGGGAATGTGATCGTGATGAAAAAGATGTGTTTCTTTTACCGGAGTTTGAAGAGGAAGTGAAAAAGTTAGATTCATTTGTTTGTGATGACTGTGAATCCCCGAGGTCGGATGCTCCTTTAGCATTTCCGAGTGAAGAGGGAGTTGATCATGAGAGCGAGATTAAGCGGTTGAGAAACACAGTAAGAGCACTCCATGAGAAAGAGAGGTATCTTGAGGACAAGTTATTAGAATATTACAGCCTCAAGGAGCAGCAAAAGACTGCAATGGAACTTCGAAGTAGATTGAAACTACACCAGATGGAGACTAAAGTTTTCAATTTCAAGATCAAGTCGTTACAAGCCGAGAACGAGAAACTGAAGGCTCAATGTTCTGAGCATTTGAAAGTTCTGTTGGAGCTGGATAAAACTAAGTCTGAGGTTGAGGTGCTTAAAAAGAAACTGCACATCAAGACTCAACGAACTTAGGGATACCAACATGAAATTACATTTTGAGAATTTTGAACTTGCTGGGAAGCTGGAATCTGTTCAAATCATAGCAAATTCAAAGCTTGAGGAACCGGACGAGGTATTTTCGAAATTACTTTTCGAAATTACATCATCAAATTCTTGTACTTTCCCCAAAAAAACATGATCTTGTTTTTGTTTGTAGATTGAGACATTACGAGAAGATGGTAACCGTCTGAGGAGTGAAAATGAAGAGCTGAAGAAGGAAATCGAGCAGCTTCAAGAGGATCGATGTACTGACCTCGAGGAGCTAGTTTATCTCAGATGGATAAACGCTTGTTTAAGATACGAGCTAAGGACTTACCAGCCTCCTCTAGGTAAAACAACTGCTCGGGATCTTAGTACTATTCTAAGTCCCGATTCAGAGGAGAAAGCTAAGCAATTGATTCTTGAATACGCGCATAGCGAAGGCCACGAGGAAGATAATAATACCGACTATGATAGATGGTCATCTTCTCAAGAAGAATCATCAATGATAACTGAATCAGTGTTTTTAGATGATTCTTCAGTTGACACATTGTTTGCAACAAAAACCAAAAAGTCAGGGAAGAAGAAGCTAATGCACAAGCTGATGAAGATCTTACACGGTAAAGATGGGCGTAAGAAGAGAGCTGGTTCATCTGAACTGGGTAGCACAAGCACAGGTGTTTCGAGTCCTAGGAAGCTTCGATCAACACAATCAATGGACTTTCAGATGTTGATTCGTGGCAAAGACGAGGAGGAAGAAGACTTCAAGGATAGTATCAAGATGCTGCGGCGTAAGAGCGAAGTAGCAGGGTCTTCAAATTATGGAGGAGAATATTGTTTGGAATCAGATCAAGACAAGAAGAAAGAGCTGATCAAATATGCTGAGGCGCTTACAAAATCTCGTTCGACAAAGAAACTGCATAAGAAATCTGTGTCGTTCTTTTAAGTAGTAATAACACTAACCTTACTCAGTTACTTGTATTGTAACGTGCATTTGCCTGAAGCTACATATATGGGTGTATAGGTTATAGCTCAAAGTTTGTAAATTTGTGAATCAAAAAATAAAATGAGTGTGGCAAGAATTGGATTTTGAGGTAGTCGCTTGGAAACACTCAAGCTTGAACTTTAGAGAACCTTGAAAATAAAGAATAATATAAGTTTGCATAAATGGAGAATCTATAATATTATTCTTAGTTTTTAGATTCAGGGCTTGTATCTTAAGCCATCGTTTAAGGGTTCAAAATTTGAAAATCTATATAGTATTTGAGGAGTGCGAGTTACTTTTATGCCCTTATCATTTTATTTCATGTTTCAAGAATACATTATTTGTATTTAATTAATTCGCATACTAAAAGAATCGGACCTACTTTGCCTCCTCTTCCACCTCGATCTTCTGGTTTGTGTTTTTCTGTCTTATTACCTTTTGTATACTAGACCATTTGATTGATTTATGCAGTCATGAGAAGAGGGCTTTGCTAAATTTTCAGATGATGGAGGATACAGAGACTGTTCCAATAAATCTATTGATGTAAGTTAGAATTTCTCAATCTCATGAATTGTTTCTGCTTAAACTTGCTATTTTTAGCTTTGACTAAACTGTTTAAAGTTACTGGAAATTGGAAATCATTTTACTCTGATTCTGTGGTTTTTTTCCCTCGGTAGAGAGGAGATGCAAGCACAGAAAAGAGTAATGAAGAGATGGTTATCGGGTTTTCGCCACAGAGGGAATGTGATCGTGATGAAAAAGATGTGTTTCTTTTACCGGAGTTTGAAGAGGAAGTGAAAAAGTTAGATTCATTTGTTTGTGATGACTGTGAATCCCCGAGGTCGGATGCTCCTTTAGCATTTCCGAGTGAAGAGGGAGTTGATCATGAGAGCGAGATTAAGCGGTTGAGAAACACAGTAAGAGCACTCCATGAGAAAGAGAGGTATCTTGAGGACAAGTTATTAGAATATTACAGCCTCAAGGAGCAGCAAAAGACTGCAATGGAACTTCGAAGTAGATTGAAACTACACCAGATGGAGACTAAAGTTTTCAATTTCAAGATCAAGTCGTTACAAGCCGAGAACGAGAAACTGAAGGCTCAATGTTCTGAGCATTTGAAAGTTCTGTTGGAGCTGGATAAAACTAAGTCTGAGGTTGAGGTGCTTAAAAAGAAACTGCACATCAAGACTCAACGAACTTAGGGATACCAACATGAAATTACATTTTGAGAATTTTGAACTTGCTGGGAAGCTGGAATCTGTTCAAATCATAGCAAATTCAAAGCTTGAGGAACCGGACGAGGTATTTTCGAAATTACTTTTCGAAATTACATCATCAAATTCTTGTACTTTCCCCAAAAAAACATGATCTTGTTTTTGTTTGTAGATTGAGACATTACGAGAAGATGGTAACCGTCTGAGGAGTGAAAATGAAGAGCTGAAGAAGGAAATCGAGCAGCTTCAAGAGGATCGATGTACTGACCTCGAGGAGCTAGTTTATCTCAGATGGATAAACGCTTGTTTAAGATACGAGCTAAGGACTTACCAGCCTCCTCTAGGTAAAACAACTGCTCGGGATCTTAGTACTATTCTAAGTCCCGATTCAGAGGAGAAAGCTAAGCAATTGATTCTTGAATACGCGCATAGCGAAGGCCACGAGGAAGATAATAATACCGACTATGATAGATGGTCATCTTCTCAAGAAGAATCATCAATGATAACTGAATCAGTGTTTTTAGATGATTCTTCAGTTGACACATTGTTTGCAACAAAAACCAAAAAGTCAGGGAAGAAGAAGCTAATGCACAAGCTGATGAAGATCTTACACGGTAAAGATGGGCGTAAGAAGAGAGCTGGTTCATCTGAACTGGGTAGCACAAGCACAGGTGTTTCGAGTCCTAGGAAGCTTCGATCAACACAATCAATGGACTTTCAGATGTTGATTCGTGGCAAAGACGAGGAGGAAGAAGACTTCAAGGATAGTATCAAGATGCTGCGGCGTAAGAGCGAAGTAGCAGGGTCTTCAAATTATGGAGGAGAATATTGTTTGGAATCAGATCAAGACAAGAAGAAAGAGCTGATCAAATATGCTGAGGCGCTTACAAAATCTCGTTTCTCGTTCGACAAAGAAACTGCATAAGAAATCTGTGTCGTTCTTTTAAGTAGTAATAACACTAACCTTACTCAGTTACTTGTATTGTAACGTGCATTTGCCTGAAGCTACATATATGGGTGTATAGGTTATAGCTCAAAGTTTGTAAATTTGTGAATCAAAAAATAAAATGAGTGTGGCAAGAATTGGATTTTGAGGTAGTCGCTTGGAAACACTCAAGCTTGAACTTTAGAGAACCTTGAAAATAAAGAATAATATAAGTTTGCATAAATGGAGAATCTATAATATTATTCTTAGTTTTTAGATTCAGGGCTTGTATCTTAAGCCATCGTTTAAGGGTTCAAAATTTGAAAATCTATATAGTATTTGAGGAGTGCGAGTTACTTTTATGCCCTTATCATTTTATTTCATGTTTCAAGAATACATTATTTGTATTTAATTAATTCTTTTTAATAGTATGTATAAAAATAATAACTGTTTAACACATTTCTTGTTGTTATGGTATATTGTTGCGATAATTATAATTCCATCTTTGATTTCTATATTCAAAAACACATGTACTAATTGTTTACTAGTCTTAATCACTTTGATTTCCCAACAAAGGAAAGAATATTTCATTCTTGATTTTTTGAACTGAAAAACTAAAAGATGAAAAATGGTGACTTATGAAAGAAGTATTTACTAACTCCTAGTATTGGGGACAGTTATCACTATCGACTTTTTGAATATATATTTTTAATTAGAATTTAACTCTCTTTTTGATATATTAGCTTTAATTTTACTTTTTAGGTTTTGCAATTATACATCTTTCAATATTTTTTCCCCCATCAAAAGATTGTAGTTTAGTCCATGGCCATATTATATATAATATATATATAATATTTTCTTGATCGTGGTAGAGTTGTTGTTTTGATACGAATATATATATAATATTTTCTTGATCGTGGTAGAGTTGTTGTTTTGATACGTAACTGGCTTATTGCTATGACTATGAATTCAAACTTGTTTTTATATATATTAAAAATAATTAAAAGAAATGTAAAAGAAAATTAAAGCATAAAGGGGTGGAAAAGAAAGCATGTTTCTCTCTTTTGCTTCACGAAAAGATCCAAAGTTTTAAACAGCTTGCAAATGTCCACTTTAAGTTTCTTGTGTGTTTTTTTTTTCTATTAAAGTTGCATATTGCAATTTGCAGAAATCTCTATTAAGTAAGTACCGTAAATGTCATATATTTACTATATAAGATTTTTGGAATTTTATATGAGATTGTAACTTAAGGTGGTCGAAAATGATAACATAAATAGAGATGTAATAAAGTGATATGCAAATAAACGAGACGTATAACATATTTAGGATCATAACATGCAAATAGATTAAAGCGTTAATTAATGAGATTCGAGCCGTACGAAATGGTAGATACTAATCAAAGGACGATACGGAAGGCACATACACATCTTTTTTAGACAACAAAACAGGTATAAAAGTGAAATTTTAAATGATTAATATATTAGTAATTATATTTTTTCATATGATTATGATAATTGTCGATCATTTACAAAATGTTTTTTTTTTTCTTTTAAACTACAGCATGTCGAACTGTTCTACAAAAAAAAACAATATTGGATATTAGTATATATGAGAATATGTGATTTTCTCCAATCAAATATTCTCTAACGGCTATATATCTTATATGAGAATATGTGATTTTCTCCAATCAAATATTCTCTAACGGCTATATATCTTTGTGTTTTCTTTAATGTACTTAGGCAATTCTCTATATAAGAGAATGATGTATAATGTTTATTATTCAATATAATACACTTATTCAATATGGTATCAGAGCAGAAATAGGTTTAACCTAGTTTTTATTCTTCACGCCTCCTTCTTTTTCTTCTTCTTCTTCCCTCTTTCTCCTCTGTTTTTCCGACACTCTGTTTTCTTTCTTTTCTCTGTTTTTCTGCGCTTTTGTTTCTTACACCATGACTTCAGACTCTACAGCCGAACGTACTACAGTTTTCAATACTGCTGCTCCTCACACCACTCTTCTCTCAGTTAACATGTCCAGTGTGACTCGTCTCACACCCCAAAACTATCGGATGTGGTGTACTCAAGTGCGTGCTCTTCTTGAAGACTATCGGATGTGGTGTACTCAAGTGCGTGCTCTTCTTGAAGGACATGAACTTCATCACTTTCTCGAAGACTCAAGCGTTGCACCCGCACAGACCATCTTGGTTGATGGTGTCTCTCAAACCCGCACAGACCATCTTGGTTGATGGTGTCTCTCAACCTAATCCAGCTTATGCGCCATGGCGTCGTCAAGATCGTCTGTTGTTTAGCTCGTTGATTGGAGCTATCTCTTTATCTGTTCAAACTGTCGTCTCCACAGCAACTACAACCAAGGAGGTGTGGGATCTGTTGGCTCAGACTTTTGGTGCTCCATCACGTGGTCACATTCGACAATTGAAGCAGCAAATAAGATCGTGTGTCAAAGGCACACAGACTGTAAGTGAATACTTGAGGCTTATCAAATCTAAATCGGATGATTTGGCTTTATTAGGTGCACCCATGGATCATGAGGATCTGGTTGAGCAAATCTTGGCAGGATGTGGTGAAGAATTCAAACCTGAAATTGATGCAATCAATGGACGTGATAAGACAATTGCTTTCTCAGAATTGTATGAGCGCTTAGTCAACCGTGAAGCCATGATTTTAGCTGCGGAGAAGTCTGTTATTACTCCTGTGGTTGCAAATGCAGCAGATACAAGAAATCGATCACAGCCGCGTGGTTCTAATCCGCCTCGGAACAACTCCTATGGTGTCAGTCAGCCACGCAATCCTCCCAACAACAATAATCCTCAACGTAGACCGTATCAGGGTAAATGTCAGATTTGTCGTGAGGAAGGTCACAGTGCTCGTTATTGTCCACAGTTTCAGAGCCTTCGAAACTCAAGCAATGCTCCACCATTCTCGGCTCCTCGTCAATGGCCTTCTGCTCCTCCCATGTATCCGCAGCAATACTCTGCTCCAACCTGGTCAGGTACTGCTTCTAATAATTCCTTGTTGAACTCTCCTTGTTGCTCTTGTTTTACAAATAAAATGCATAAACTGCCCTTTGGTTCATCATCTTTAAAGTCTTCTCATCCTCTTGAATTGATCTTTTCAGATGTTTGGACATCTCCTCTTTATTCGTTTGATGGCTACAAATATTATGTGGTTTTTGTTGATCATTATACTAGGTACACGTGGCTTTATCCTCTGAAGAAGAAGTCCGATGTTCTTGTTGTTTTCACTAAGTTCAAAGTCTTAGTTGAAACCCGGTTTTCTCAGCAAATTCGAATTTTGTTTAGTGACAATGGGGGTGAATTTGTGCTTTGGCTAATTTCTTGTCGTCACAAGGAATTTCCCACATGACCAACCCTCCTCACACTCCTGAACACAATGGAATGGCTGAACGTCGGCATCGACATATTGTCGAAACTGGTTTGACACTTCTTACTCATGCTTCCCATGCCTAAAACCTATTGGTCATATGCTTTTGCAGCTTCTGTTTATTTAATAAATCGAATGCCCTGTCAACATCTGAATTTTGCAAATCCTTATGAAAAATTGTTTGGTTCTCCACCTAATTTACATAGATTACGAATCTTTGGTTGTCTTTGTTTTCCTTGGTTAAAACCGTATGCTTCTCATAAACTTGATGCTCATTCTACTCCTTGTGTGTTTCTTGGCTATTCCACCACACAAAGTGCATATTTTTGTTTGGATCGTACTACGGGTCGTATTTACACTTCTCGTCATGTTATTTTTCATGAACATTCCTTTCCTTTTCAGGTTCCCATCACCTCTGTTCCAGCTGAGGAAGTTTTTGAACAACAAGACTTTAATACTAATACCACTTCTTCACCTGTTTCTTTAGTTCCACAGGTTGTCTCTTCCTCCTCTCCATCTGTTCCTTCGGACGTGTCTTCTGCCAATTCTCATGCGTCGTCTAGCTCCTCTGCATCGCGTTCGCCATCAGCTCCTGTTGTGTCTCCGGTTCCCTCTCTCCCATCGCGGTCTTCTGGCTCTTCTTCCTCTCCGTCCGCGACGTCTTCAGCTCCTCCATCTCCGGTTTCAGCTCCTGTTGCAGCTCCTTCCTCTCCGGTTCCAGCACCAGTCGCAGCTCCTGAAGTTCCTGTTCCAGCTCCTCTTGCAGCTCCTGAAGTCCCGGTTACTGTTGATCCTCCTCCTAGACGCAGTTCCCGTGCACCAAAACCTGTCCAAAAACTGAACCTTCATGTTTCTGCCTCAGTTTCCCCGGAGTACATTCCCACATCGGTTAATGAAGCTCTTAGACTCCAGCTCCTTCCTCTCCGGTTCCAGCACCAGTCGCAGCTCCTGAAGTTCCTGTTCCAGCTCCTCTTGCAGCTCCTGAAGTCCCGGTTACTGTTGATCCTCCTCCTAGACGCAGTTCCCGTGCACCAAAACCTGTCCAAAAACTGAACCTTCATGTTTCTGCCTCAGTTTCCCCGGAGTACATTCCCACATCGGTTAATGAAGCTCTTAGACTCTCTCATTGGCGAGCTGCTATGGAAGAGGAGATGGAGTCTCAAAGGCGTAATCACACTTGGGATTTAGCCTCCTCCTAGACGCAGCACCCGTGCTCCAAAACCTGTCCAAAAGCTGAATCTTCATGTCTCCACTTCATTTTCACCGGAGTACATTCCCACATCAGTCAATGAAGCTCTCAGACTTACTCATTGGCGAGCTGCTATGGAAGAGGAGATGGAGTCTCAAAGGCGTAATCATACTTGGGATTTAGTTTCTACTAAGAATGTTTCCAATGTTGTAGGTAATCGATGGATATTTACCATCAAAAGGAAGCAAGATGGAAGTATTAAGCGCTACAAAGCTCGCTTGGTGGCTAAAGGGTACAATCAACGTGAAGGAGTGGATTATCAAGAAACTTTTAGTCCGGTGGTCAAACCTGCAACTATCCGCACAGTTTTGAGCATTGCGGTCTCTCGGAATTGGCAACTTCGTCAACTAGATGTAAACAATGCGTTTCTTCAAGGACCTCTCAAGGAAGAGGTGTATATGATGCAACCCACTGGTTTTCGAGACAAGAATCAACCTCAAGCTCTGTGTCTTTTACGTAAAGCCATCTACGGTCTCAAACAAGCTCCCAGAGCTTGGTACAATGACCTACGCACATTTCTTGTACAATATGGGTTTGTCAATTCCTTAGCAGATGCTTCTCTCTTCACTTACAACAAAGACTGTCTGATCTCGACATCACAACTATGTCCAAAGTAAATACAAGTATGATTTCAGGACATTCCCAACAGAAACTGGTTTGACACTTCTTTCTCATGCTTCCATGCCTAAAACCTATTGGTCCTATGCGTTTGCCGCTTCTTTTTATTTAATAATTCGAATGCCTTGTCAACATCTTAATTTTGCAAATCCTTATGAAAAATTGTTTGGTTCACCACCTAATTTACACAAATTACGTATTTTTGGTTGTCTTTGTTTTCCTTGGTTAAAGCCATATGCTTCTCATAAACTTGATGATCGCTCTACTCCTTGTGTGTTTCTTGGTTATTCCACAACACAAAGTGCTTATTTTTGTTTGGATCGTACTACTGGTCATATTAACACTTCTCGTCACGTTATTTTTCATGAACATTCCTTACCGTTTCAGGTTCCAATCACCTCTGTTCCAGCAGAAGAAGTGTTTGAACAACACAGTTTTTGTACTACTAACTCTCCTATTTCTTTAGTTCCGCAGGTTGCCTCTTCCTCATCTCCTCCGGACCTGTCATCTTCCATTCCACCTGCGTCGTTCCCTGGCTCCTCTGCTTCGATCTCGTCACGGGATCATGTTGCGTCCTCTTCAGTTTCCTCTCCACAATCGAAACCTTCTGGGTCTTCCTCGTCTCCGTCAGACACGTCTTCAACCTCTCCATCGGTGCCACCATCTTCAGCTCCATCATCTCCGGTTCCAGCTCCTGTTGCAGCTCCTTTACACAAATTACGTATTTTTGGTTGTCTTTGTTTTCCTTGGTTAAAGCCATATGCTTCTCATAAACTTGATGATCGCTCTACTCCTTGTGTGTTTCTTGGTTATTCCACAACACAAAGTGCTTATTTTTGTTTGGATCGTACTACTGGTCATATTAACACTTCTCGTCACGTTATTTTTCATGAACATTCCTTACCGTTTCAGGTTCCAATCACCTCTGTTCCAGCAGAAGAAGTGTTTGAACAACACAGTTTTTGTACTACTAACTCTCCTATTTCTTTAGTTCCGCAGGTTGCCTCTTCCTCATCTCCTCCGGACCTGTCATCTTCCATTCCACCTGCGTCGTTCCCTGGCTCCTCTGCTTCGATCTCGTCACGGGATCATGTTGCGTCCTCTTCAGTTTCCTCTCCACAATCGAAACCTTCTGGGTCTTCCTCGTCTCCGTCAGACACGTCTTCAACCTCTCCATCGGTGCCACCATCTTCAGCTCCATCATCTCCGGTTCCAGCTCCTGTTGCAGCTCCTGTTGTTCCTGTTCCGGTTGCTCCTCCTCCCAGACACAGTACCCGTGCTCCAAAACCAGTCCAGAAGCTGAATCTTCATGTTTCCACTTCAGTTTCACCGGAGTACATTCACACATCTGTCAATGAAGCTCTCAGACTTGCTCATTGGCGAGTTGCTATGGAAGAGGAGATGGAGTCTCAAAAGCGTAATCATACTTGGGATTTAGTTTCTACTAAGAATGTTTCCAATGTTGTAGGTAATCGATGGATATTTACAATATGTTGTAGGTAATCGATGGATATTTACAATCAAAAGGAAGCAAGATGGTAGTATTAAGCGCTATAAAGCTCGCTTGGTAGCCAAAGGGTACAATCAACGTGAAGGTGTGGATTATCAAGAGACTTTTAGTCCGGTGGTTAAACCTGCAACTATTCGCACATTATTGAGCATTGCTGTCTCTCGGAATTGGCAGCTTCGTCAACTTGATGTAAACAATGCGTTTCTTTAAGGCCCTCTCAAGGAAGAAGTGTATATGATGCAACCCACTGGTTTTCGAGACAAGACTCAATCTCAAGCTCTGTGTCGATTACGTAAAGCCATCTAGTTTTCGAGACAAGACTCAATCTCAAGCTCTGTGTCGATTACGTAAAGCCATCTACGGTCTCAAACAAGCTCCCAGAGCTTGGTACAATGAGCTTCGCACATTTCTTCTACACTATGGGTTTGTCAACTCCTTAGCAGATGCTTCTCTCTTCACTTACAACAAAGACGGTTCCATCATCTTCATGCTAGTCTACGTGGACGATATTATCGTTACCAGCAACAATTCAACTCACATATCCCGGTTTATCGATTCTCTTTCTCTTCAATTTTCACTTAAAGATCTTGGTCCATTATCCTTTTTCCTTGGTATTGAAGTTACTCGAGTTAAATCTGGCCTTTCACTTACACAATCTCGTTATATTTCAGATCTACTTGTCAAGACCAAGATGTTAGATGCGAAACCAGTGTCCACACCAATGTTCTCAATGAGTTCGCTGACTCTCTTATCCGGGGTGGCGTTATCTGATCCAACGGAGTATCGTATGGTGGTTGGCAGTCTTCAATACTTGTCTTTAACCCGTCCCGATATTTCCTTTACTGTCAACAAGCTTTCTCAGTCCATGCATCGTCCATCAACTGATCACTGGTTGGCGGTCAAAAGAGTCCTTCGTTACTTAGCTGGAACTCGGACACGAGGTATCTTTCTTCATGCTGGGAACTCGACTCAACTCCATGCTTTTACTGATGCGGACTGGGCTGGAAATAAGGATGATTTTACATCTACTAGTGCATATATAGTCTACCTTGGACGTAACCCTATCGCGTGGTCTTCGAAGAAGCAAACCGGTGTTGCAAGGTCCTCCACAGAAGCTGAGTATCGATCCCTTGCGTCTACTATGGCAGAAGTATGTTGGCTCACTTCCCTTCTTAAGGAACTCGGTCTTCACTCTTCCTCTACTCCACCTACCATCTACTGTGATAATATTGGAGCAACTTACTTGGCCGCTAATCCTGTTTTCCATTCAAGGATGAAGCATATCGCCTTAGACTATCATTTTGTGCGTCACTTTGTGCAAGCTGGATTGGTCCGTGTTACTCATGTTTCGTCTTCAAATCAGTTGGCGGATGCTCTCACCAAACCTCTTCCTCGTTCTCGGTTCGATTCTCTTATGGTCAAGATTGGACTCTCTTCTCCCCGTCCATCTTGAGGGGTTGTATTAGTATATATGAGAATATGTGATTTTCTCCAATCAAATATTCTCGAGAATATGTGATTTTCTCCAATCAAATATTCTCTAACGGCTACATATCGTTATGTTTCCTTTATTGTATTTAGGCAATTATCTATATAAGAGAACAATGTATAATGTTAATAATCAATACAATACACTTAACCAATACATACATTCCTTGAAACCTATACCTGAACCCTGAGGATGTGCTGTGTCATACTCAAAGATGCAGCCTGTGGTATTTCTAGATGCTAGAATATCTGTATTTCTTCTCATTCGAGCCCATTCTCGGATGAGGAAGTAAGGCTCCAGACACATCACCCCACCACTCAGGATTCTGAGTGTACCATTCCATTGTTTTCTTCAATCCATCTTCTCACCCTGTTCACTCTTTCCATCCCAATATCTTCAGCTTCTCATCGTCAAGAAAGTAGAAAGTACCTTTGATCGTTAAATGGCCGGTTCTCCACAAACTGAATGCTTGACTCAGGGTCTTTTTTCGAAAAGTTTGCATATGTCTCCAGCCACATCAATCACTCTCCTCTCTCTCTCTCTCTCTCTCTCTCTCTGTCCCAATATCATTCATTTTTTTCAAAAAAACTCTCCTCTCTCTCTCTCTCTCTCTCTCTCTCTGTCCCAATATCATTCATTTTTTTCAAAAAATCTGCAAAAACGTCATATCATCAAATCTCAGAACGAATTATTCAAAATGGGAAAAGTTCTAGATCCAATTCAATATTCTTATGGGATCATAAACAAAACATGGCAGAGATCTGAAAATACAGAACAATTGACGTCACTCTGACATATAAAGAAACATTATAGAAACAACACAGAAAGAGAGAACATTTTCACGTACCGACACAACTCAGAATAAGAAAATCTTGAGAGAGTTAGAGAGATAAACTTTACCTAGAAAAAGAGAATAAGACAGAGGAAGGAATGTAATGTACGGTCTACGAAGCGTCTTTGTTACACTGGGCCTCTTATATTCTGAGAGAGTTACGGAAAACCATAGGTGTAAATTTTCGAACTTACCCTTACCGGTATTAGATATTTAGGATCTTAACGTCCGACATTAAACTCCTGTCCTTTTCTTTTTATGTTTTTTTTTTTTTCCCTCAACAAATAAAATAGAATGAAATTCTGATAAGTAATTACTAAAAACTTTACATATGTATAGAAATAAGGAAATAAATATTTTTCTTTACTATATCAATAGGAACTAATGTATGAAGAAGGGTAATTTTGGGATTTAATTAGAATCCTAGATCTGTTTGTTATATCAATAGGAACTAATGTATGAAGAAGGGTAATTTTGGGATTTAATTAGAATCCTAGATCTGTTTGTCGAATACAAATGTCGGTTCAAAAATTTAAGACTTGCTTAAAAAGATAAGTACATGTCAAACCTGAGGATTAATGTCAGTTGAACCCAGAAAAGCCTGAATTATAAAACATAGCGAATCATTCAATGCAGATACCTAAATGTCGGAAAACGGCCTAAACCGGCCTAGACAATAGCCGACGGGGACAAATACATCATAAACAAGGGACCTCGATTACAAACTTCCGAAAAAGCCATTCCGTCCACTCCGTTAAGCCTGAACTGTGCCTCCGTTATGGTAAAACGCCGTTGACCATCCGTAACCCTAGTTGACTAACGGATTAAATCCGTTTTAAGACCGTTAATAACACCAAAACGACGTCGTTTTGGTGTTTTAATTTGTTTTAACAACAATTAAACCAAACGAAGTCGTTTTGGTTTAATTAATTTTTTTAACAAAAAACCCAAGCCCAAGCCCAAAGCCCAAATCAAAACGACAAAGCCCATCTCAAATTTTTAAATTAAAACGCACAGCATCATTAACGTTACAATTTCCCTTCCCTCCAATATTAATGATCTCGACAGCTCATAAAGCCCATCTCAAATTTTTAAATTAAAACGCACAGCATCATTAACGTTACAATTTCCCTTCCCTCCAATATTAATGATCTCGACAGCTCATTTAGGGTTTGTTTCGTTTCCCAAAAACAGAACCCACCTTTTGTTCAAAATTCTCTGAGATTTGCATGCGATTAGGGCGATTTGGTGAAGAAAGAAGACATTGAGATGACTCCGACGATTACCTTCGTCGTCAATTTCGGTGGAAA
>CM071720.1:2190812-2203390 GCA_036630335.1 Physaria fendleri | reverse complement strand
GTTATTTATACTAATCTAACCTTGGCAGAATCAAGAGGGATAATACGAAAACCAGAAGGAAGCAGAGGTGCATCATCCGCAAAAGAAGCATCGATTGGAGCAAATATAAGTTCAGCACAAGTTCCTACAGCACTTTCATCCATTCCGCTACAAAGCTAATCACAAGAAACATATATTTCATTCAGATACTAGATATCTACATTAAAAACTTATCCAGATTAGACAACCTAAAGTACTTACTTGAAGAAGGAAAATATCTCTGGGAACGATTGCATCCTCGGGGGAATGACCAAGACCTTCCAATTTGATGACTTCCATGAACTGAGGATGAAAACAACGCCAGCTATTACTTCAATTTAAACTAAGATAAAAGAAAAAGAATCAAGGGCATCGAAGTAACTTGAACTAACCTCTTCATGTTCAATAGTATGAGCAAGTGGAAGTATAACTTGTCCTCCAAATCCTCCAACTCGGGCGTTACAAGGCCCCACTTTAACTGCAGCTGCTAAGTACGCATCAATGTTGTTGTCAGCCCATTCTGATCTATGCTCTCTCAGAAACCGCAGCAGGATCACTGGAGGAACATTCTATAGTTGCAAAATCCCCAAAAAGAAAGTTGAGAAAGTGTTGAAATAATCATCAGTTGATCTATTAAAAAAAAACGTAACAGCCAGAAATCGCGTGGTGGGGCCAACGTAGTTGGTGCGTAGAGCTGCAGATATAGAGAAGATGGTGGCCGCTATTTCCAACATTAGAAAAAAATACTAACTGTAGCACATAAAGTTTAAAACTAACCTGCATATAAAGCAGCTCAATGGTACCACCATTGGCTGTTGGCAACACATTCATAACATCAACAGTTCGACATTCGCGGAACCACGAAGAACAATCCTTGACGATCTCTGCAACCTAGAAAGTAAAGAAAATAGCTTAAGTTTGCTACATATGCAAACCACTTACGGAGAAGTGTAAGATTGCATAAATCAGTTATGAAAATGATTCTATACACATACTCTTGTAGGCTCAAGACCCACTAGGCCGCAGGCGCGTGCTGCCACACCAGTGCAACCATGAGAAATAGCAATGATTCCAACGGAATCCGGACCAGGCTGATACAGAAATACAAAATAACCATTAAGGAAAGAGCAGAATAATTATTTGACATCTTAACACTATCAGACTAACAAAAAACAAAATAGAGGAATTGAATCAAAGGCAAACCTTCATTCCAGGCATCTGTACCCACTCAACAGCGGTTCCAGTTGCCTTTGAAAGAAACTCTGCTAAAGTTTCTTCTGCAATGGCCAAAAGCCTGAAAACATAAAATGTATCACTGAATGCAGAAATATCTGACAAAGTGAAATAATAACTAATAGAGTGGCCATATTCCAATTAAGAACCAACCCTGCAGGACTAGCATCTCTTTGAGGATTTTGAGATGCCAACTGGTGCTGACCACTTGTCACCACCGATTCACAGCTTGTGTCTTTAGCTGGGAGTGAAGGCTGATAAGAAAAAAAGACAAATGGATGCACATACCATCAAAAGGATATTAAGAAAATATTATCGAGAGAACATTAAGATAAGAAAACTGAAGATATTGCAAGAGTAGAATCCAGACATTGCGAGTATGTTGACGGAAATAGCTGTTTTCATGGACCAGCTGTGACACTTGCTTCTGCAACCTATCATTCTCCTCCATCAAGAGCTTGTTCATTGCAGTCAACTTTCTATTCACAGCTTGAAGCCGGGAAGCCTCTTTTCTTTGTTTCTCTCTGCATCTGAAGTTTAAAACAGTAACAAAAAAAAAAAAGCAAAAACAAACATGGGATCAACTTGATAGAGTGAAGACAGAATAAACTTTTAGATACAACCATTCCAAAGCAAGGAACATTATTATTACCTTCGGTTCTGAAACCATACTTTCAGAATAAACTTTTAGATACAACCATTCCAAAGCAAGGAACATTATTATTACCTTCGGTTCTGAAACCATACTTTGATCTGTTTTGGCTCAATGTTAGAGAGAATAGGACACTCTCTGATCAACTGCTGCCGTCGAATAGAACTCGGTTTAGGACATTCATGATAAAGCCTCTCAAGAGCTTCAACCTGTTCAGGTGTGTACCGCACATACTTCCCATTGTCTAAGCATCCCAAATTACTATCTTTGCAAGGCATTGCCATTACTCTTCACAGTCACAGAATCCAGAAATGGCCTTAAAACCACAACATACTGAAAGAGAAGACAGAAAGTTTCTTAATCCACCACAAGCTCCACAGCTTGACGAACTCCAAATCTCCAAACTCAGAACCAAATCTAAAGCAAATATCAAATCCTAAGCACTTGGAGGATTTCACAAATCATATATCGGCATTAATATCGACTTCTGTTCAAAACACACCAGAGGCTTTTCTTCATGTAATCTCAGAAAGGGCACAAAGACAAATAGTATCCTTTAAAGAGCTAAATACCAAACCCAAGAAAAAAAGACTTTTCCCTGAAGATTACAACACTTTCCCTTTCACAAACACCAAAAAAAAGATTCGCCCTTTTCCCTGAAAAAAAATAAACACAAACACACGCCTAAAAAACAAAGAAAGTTACAACTTTTATATTATATATATTTTTTTCGTGAAGAAACAGAGAATCACCGAGTTGACTCAGCCATTAGAAACCCCAATTCCCCAGGTAACCCGAAATGAAGCCATATCATCAATCCGAGTTGACTCAGCCATTAGAAACCCCAATTCCCCAGGTAACCCGAAATGAAGCCATATCATCAATTTTCAAACCCATATTCTCCTTCTCCGAGCTCTCATCGACAAAAGACGAAAACTTTAGTGAAAAGAAGACCCTAGAAATTTTGATGGAAGACGCAAAGAAAGAGAAAATGGAAAAGTAGAAGACGTATGTAGAAATCAAATCATGGAGCTACTGTACTGTTGTTGTTAGATGTTTTATTACTTTTGAGTTTTTTTCCTCGACCTCGTTCATGGCAACTTTGAATTGTTTTTTCCCTATTTAAAATATAATAATTTTTTTTTTCTTTTAAAAATAATGGGTTGTTTTTCTGAATTCTAATGTTTAGTTGGCAAACATATTGAGGTTGAGTCACCTAGGTGAGAAAGTCACCATTTTCCAAAAAAATTCCAGCAACATATTCAATGTAACCAGTTCTTTCAGCGGAGTTCCTAAGTGTCGCATCTAAAAGACGAAGCTATATTTGACGCATAGAAGAACGGGAAACATAAGATTCAATAGATCTATTTAACTTCTCTTTGATTTAGTGTAAAGATAAAAAATAAATAATAATAAAAACATATTCACCCCAATTTTGTATCTTTCCCCTTCTCTCTTTTGTTTTTTCTTGAACTTTCTCTCTTTGGTGCACCGTTTACTTATTCTAGAATCGGAGGTTCTTATAGCTCCAACTCTGGTTATTTTTTGGTTGTCATCTATCTGCTCTTACCCCTCTAGTGTCATAAATTATAAGTTTGAAAGGCAAAGAACTTTGATTCTCTTCTCAGGCCCTCTCCTTCCATATCGACGAGCTTTTTCTGAGATCAGCGGTTCCAGTTGGAAGACGCAAAGAAAGAGAAAATGGAAAAGTAGAAGACGTATGTAGAAATCAAATCATGGAGCTACTGTACTGTTGTTGTTAGATGTTTTATTACTTTTGAGTTTTTTTCCTCGACCTCGTTCATGGCAACTTTGAATTGTTTTTTCCCTATTTAAAATATAATAATTTTTTTTTTCTTTTAAAAATAATGGGTTGTTTTTCTGAATTCTAATGTTTAGTTGGCAAACATATTGAGGTTGAGTCACCTAGGTGAGAAAGTCACCATTTTCCAAAAAAATTCCAGCAACATATTCAATGTAACCAGTTCTTTCAGCGGAGTTCCTAAGTGTCGCATCTAAAAGACGAAGCTATATTTGACGCATAGAAGAACGGGAAACATAAGATTCAATAGATCTATTTAACTTCTCTTTGATTTAGTGTAAAGATAAAAAATAAATAATAATAAAAACATATTCACCCCAATTTTGTATCTTTCCCCTTCTCTCTTTTGTTTTTTCTTGAACTTTCTCTCTTTGGTGCACCGTTTACTTATTCTAGAATCGGAGGTTCTTATAGCTCCAACTCTGGTTATTTTTTGGTTGTCATCTATCTGCTCTTACCCCTCTAGTGTCATAAATTATAAGTTTGAAAGGCAAAGAACTTTGATTCTCTTCTCAGGCCCTCTCCTTCCATATCGACGAGCTTTTTCTGAGATCAGCGGTTCCAGTTTCCACCCCAATTTTGTATTTTTCCCATTCTCTCTTTTGTTTTTTTTTTTTGAAATTTTTTTCTTTGGTGCACCGTTTACTTATTCTAGAATCGAAGGTTTTTATAACTCCCACTCTGGTTCTTTTTTGGTTGTCGTCTATCTGCTCTTACCCCTCTAGCGTCATAGATTTATAAGTTTGAAAAGCAAATCGCTTTGATTCTCTTCTCAGGCCCTCTCCTTCAATATCGGCGAGCTTTTTCTGAGATCGGCTGTTCTAGTTGTGTCTCTTTTTATTTGAGTTGTTACCAAAACATCTAGGAGTTGGAGGCTTGGAGTTAAAGGGTTATGTCATTTCTTTTTTCGACTCGTCGAAGGTTAAAGATGAAGTTCTTACCTAGATCTTCATTTCTTGCTTTGCATGTTATCTGTACCAGTCTCCTCTCACCTCGCAAAGATCGATTCAACGATTTCACATCTCTCTTCTGTACAAATAGAGAATATGAGCAAAAACCTAAACAAACCATCAATCTGGAGGCTTACTTACCATAGCATCTTCATTGGTTATCGAATCGCTCTTTAAGCCGTCGTTAACAACCATGACAAAACGTAAGTGAAGCCTCTCGATCCTTGGCTCCCTTGACAAGGATGGTTGCGCGATCTATTCGAAGGTGTAAAATTACCGAGCGTTTCATTGAACCATCGCTGATCCTTGGCTCCCTTGACAAGGATGGTTGCGCGATCTATTCGAAGGTGTAAAATTACCGAGCGTTTCATTGAACCATCGCTTAATAGTGTTTTGATCGTCTGTCTTCGCCTCACAGGTCAAAAATCTGGGTTTAATGGGTGTATGCGTTAACTCCTTGCTTCCAACCCCCGTTTTGAGTTCAGTGATAGGTTATTTCTCAGGAGAGACAACCATATATGTCGACTTTTTTGTTTTACCTTATCTTTTTCGGTGTTAAACCCGCTGTATTTGCGGCAACTCCATTCCATCCGGGTTTTGGAGTTTAGAACTGCTTCGTTTTACATTTTTATAAGGGCCAAGGTCCAAAGTAAAAACTTTGTAAAATTTTCTTTTAAACAACCCGCACCGTAGGTATTATAGGTGTGATTTAGCTTATGAGTTGAAGGTAATTTATCTAATGTTGTTTAGCCTTCTTCTTCTTTATGTTGCCTTTGTCTCTATAGTTTTGTTCATGGTGAATTGATTTTGTAGTTAACCAATGACAACCACTTGTTCAAATGGCTTGATGTTGCTCTTGTGGAAGAGGTTGGCCTCCTGTCTTAGAAAATTGATGATATTTGTAAAGATGTTGGCGACTTGTACATGTTACTGAAGGACATAGATGACAAGAGTGAAGAAGGTTTCATGATTGTGAAGAAGGATGCTAAGAAGTTTAATATCATAATGTTGTTTGTGCTTTTTGTAACTGTTTGTGTGTTTGGATTGTCAAAATTAGCTTAATGTTTTATGTTTGTTGGATTGTCAAAATTAGCTTAATGCTTTGTGTTTGTATTGTTAAATAATCTATTGTAGTGTCCAAGAACTTTGTTTTAATTTGAATCAACTTTTGTGTTTTAGTGTTTTGTGCTAGATGTGTAATATTGGCTCAAAAGCTTCTTTAATAACCAAAGGCACATGTTTTCTGCATTAAAACAGTACAAAAGACATTTTTTGTGCACAAAAGCAGATCAAAAGTACAAAATAATAAAAGTCATGTGCCATGTGCATTGAATAAATATCCATCAACCAAAAACCATGTGCATTAACCAAAAACCTACCCTGTAAACACACAATTCAGGCCCTCTCCTTCCATATCGACGAGCTTTTTCTGAGATCAGCGGTTCCAGTTGTGTCTCTTTTTGTTTGAGTTGTTACCAAAACATCTAGGAGTTGGAGGCTTGGAGTTAAAGGGTTATGTCATTTCTTTCTTCGACACGTTAAAGATGAAATTCTTACCTAGATCTTCATTTGTTGCTTTGCATGTTATCTGTACCAGTCTCCTCTCACCTCGCAAAGATCGATTCAACGATTTCACATCTCTCTTCTGTACAAATAGAGAATATGAGCAAAAACCTAAACAAACCATCAATCTGGAGGCTTACTTACCATAGCATCTTCATTGGTTATCGAATCGCTCTTGAAGCCGTCGTTAACAACCATGACAAAACATAAGTGAAACCTCTCGATCCTTGGCTCCCTTGACAAGGATGGATGCGCGATCTATTTGAAGGTGTAAAATTACCGAGCGTTTCGTTGAACCATCGCTCAATGGTGTTTTGATCGTCTATCTCCGCCTCACAGGTCAGAAATCTGGGTTTAATGGGTGTATGTGTTAACTCCTTGCTTCCCACCCCCGTTTTGAGTTCAGTGATAGGTTCTCTCTCAGGAGAGACAACCATATATGTCGGATTTTTTCTTTTATCTTTTCTTTTTTGGTGTTAAACCCGCTGTGTTTGCGGCGACTCCATTCCATCCGGGTTTTGGAGTTTAGAACTGCTTCGTTTTATATTTTAATAAGGACCAAGGTCCAAAGTAAAACATTGTAAAATTTTCTTTTAAATGGAAATTGGAAAATGATCTATTTAGCCCTGGAAGTATTGACATCTCTTAGATAACCCTGGTTCTTTAACGTTATCTATTTCTCCCTCGGTATAACTGATATGAAACTTTAACAATCCAATTAGACTTGAATCAATATCAATTTCTCCCTCGGTATAACTGATATGAAACTTTAACAATCCAATTAGACTTGAATCAATACTTCACTCTCAATTTTGCCTTCCGCCTAGTTTTTGTCTGGTTTTGGTTCGAACCATTTGTCAATTCTCGAATTTCTGATTTTGATTTGATTTCTAAACCCGAAAAATAATTTACTCGCCCATTGACCCAAGAAAAACTAGTCATTGGGCGATTAAATCACCGTTATAAACAATCGTCGATGCCAAAATCTCACAAACTCAAATCAATCCTTTAATCACGATAATTTCTTCTGGATTCTCTGCTTCTTCAGACGGTAATGGTGACAACACTAGGCTGCCTAAGGGTTGCGAATGTGGTCGTGGTGTGACTTTGAGGAAATGGTTGCGAATGTGGTCGTGGTGTGACTTTGAGGAAATTGAATTCAAAAGCCAACCCGCACCGTAGGTATTATAGGTGTGATTTGGCTTATGAGTTGAAGATAATTTCTCTAATGTTGTTTAGCCTTCTTTTTCCTTATGTTGCCTTTGTCTCTATAGTTTTGTTCATGGTGAATTGATTTTGTAGTTAACCAATGACAACCACTTGTTCAAGTGGCTTGATGATGCTCTTGTGGAAGAGGTTGGCCTCCTATCTTAGAAAATTGATGATATTTGTAAAGATGTTGGCGACTTGTACATGTTGCTGAAGGACATAGATGACAAGAGTGAAGAGGTTTCATGATTGTGAAGAAGGATGCTAAGAGGTTTAATATCATAATGTTGTTTGTGCTTTTTGTAACTGTTTGTGTGTTTGGATTGTCAAAATTAGCTTAATGCTTTGTGTTTGTTGGATTGTCAAAATTAGCTTAATGCTTTGTGTTTATATTGTTAAATAATCTATTGTAGTGTCCAAGAACTTTGTTTTAATTTGAATCAACTTTTGTGTTTTAGTGTTTTGTGCTAGATGTGTAATATTGACTCAAAAGCTTCTTTAATAACCAAAGGCACATGTTTTCTGCATTAAAACAGTACAAGACATTTTTTTTTGCACAAAAGCAAATCAAAAGTACAAAACAATAAAAGTCATGTGCCATGTGCATAGAACAAACATCCACCAACCAAAAACCATGTGCATTAACCACAAACCTACCTTGTAAACACACAAACCCCCCCTCTAAAAACCCCCAAATGAACCTAAAAGTTCTTCATTGTTCCTCCTCCAAATAGATGTCCGGAACCAATGGATAACAAAATATTATGGATTCAATTCCTTGACAAGGATAACACCGTATGCGTGTTCACAAAGAATACCACATATATGGTATTTCTTACAGGTACATGTATAGCTCCTAAAGAATACCACATATATGGTATTTCTTACAGGTACATGTATAGCTCCTTGAACTCACTTTTTGAGTGTCTCTTCCTAACACTCTTTTCGGACATAAAATTGGTGGAGTAGCTGACCTTACATTGTGAAGCTTGCTCATGTTCCTTTGCAAGGAACCTATCCACATATGGTGTGATTAAATTTGAAAGCCAAATGGAGTTGAGCATTAAAAAGCAAATTACATTTACAATTAAGTATATTAACTGTTACTTTCATGAGTATGAGACTTCACAGATCTCCTTGCTATCCTCACCATAGCAAGCATTCTCACAGCTTCTAGCATGGCCACAAATGGTTTCTATCTGGCCTTTTTGATGGTCTTGTTAAAGGATTATGTGGAGTTATTTTCCACATCCTCACAACAACTTCCAATTTTGTAGAAGGCCCTACACTATGCCTTTGGTTTTGCCTTGATAACATCCTCATACACCTATAACATCCTCATACACCTTTTTGTCATAGCATCTTATCCTCTCCAACCTTTCTTCGAATTCATTTTCATTATAACTCCATCCCAATGTCCATATAAGTGGCTTCAAATCTGTCTTTGATGGGTGATTCTTTTTTATATTGTCGTAGATGTGCCTCACTCAGTGTCTGTGTTCCAACCCAGGTAGTTCTTTTCTGTACTGCAGCTATCAAACTCTAACAACATAATTCAAGACATATTAGACATTACATAAACAAATAAACCAATTAAAAACCACAATAATTACCTTATGCCTATTTGACAACATCACATAACCCTATCCTTCACCAAGATCCAAATCTGTCTTCAGCCTATTCACAAACCAAAGCCAGTTTTCTTTGTCCTCTACCTTGAACACACTCCAAGCAATGGGATAAATCCCATTATCAGCATCCCTACCCAAGCCAACCAAGCAATGGGATAAATCCCATTATCAGCATCCCTACCCAAGGCAACAAGCAATTGTTCTTTCACCTTTATCTTCAAGAAACAATCATCCACTCCAATGAGAGGCCTACAACTCTGCTTACAAGTCCTCCTCAGAATATCAAAGCAGACATAAATCATGTTGAACACATATTCCCTAGCTTCATTTGGAATTGTGTCAAATTACACAACTGATCTGGTGTTCGACTCTAAAAATCTCTGTTGCATAGTCCCTTAGCCTATTAAATTGAGCATCACATTCCACTTCAATCCACCTTCGACCTAAGTTCTTAGCAGCCTAACACTGAGGACGGGAAACTGTTATCTTCCAACGTTCTTTGATGATTTTTTCAATCTTGGCTGGTATGAAGTAATCATGTTCCTTTCTGATTTTGTCAACAAACATCCTTGTAATTACAGGGGACCTAAACATCTCGCATCGACCATTTGGGATGCACGTATGTTTATCAATATAAAATATAATCCTCAACACCGGATCATTAGCGGACTAGCATACACTTTCCAACCACAGTTTCTATCCTCACCACCTACGCATCAGTTTCTATCCTCACCACCTACGCATTTGCATCATATTTTCGTTTTTTAATACATGTATTGTCGAAGATTGTAGCCTGTGTTCAATACATAGTCCGTCACTACCTCTTTGAAGGTGACACTGTTGAGAAAAGTCTGACCCTTCCACATCCTCCCGTCACCACGAGCATACTCATCAGTTTCTTCTTCGTCGAGGTAAGGGATTATGTCGTGTTTAAGGGATTATGTCGTGTTGAATCGACTTCTCACAGTCGATGAATTCTCTCACCAATTTTTCAATCTGAAAGGCATCCCTCTCCTCGGCTTCTTCATTGAAACTAGTTATCGGATCTTCAGTGTTGACATCAGGAGCTCCGAAATCGTCCATCGATCGCAAAATTACAGACAAGTTCGAGAGAATTTGGGGATTATTCTTTTTGGGGTTTGAAAAATTAGAAAAGGCTTTTTAATTTGGTGCCGGTTAATAACGATGATGTGTTTAGTTTTTTAATCGGGTGTATTTGGATTTTAATCCCGTCCACGTCTCGGCGACGATCAACAATGCACATTCCTAGAAGTTGACATGTGTTTTCATCTCTTTGCATGTACACCACGAGTTTATTTCTAGAAATTATAATATGTTATTTGGGCCTTATTTTCCGCAATATAACTTTTCGGGCTAATCTCGCAATGTTCTTCTTATGGCCCATGGGCCTTACAAATAAATTATTATTACCGACCAAAAAAAGAAGAAAAAATCTTTTAAAACTATTTTCATATCCCATTTGTTCTCTACAAATTATTGATTTTATTTAATTGTTCATTAAATGATATTTGTATATTTATTTACCATAAAAAAACAGTTTGAAACCTATTTACCTATAATTGATAGTTCCAAATTTGGTTATCCACTATTTTTGTTTTGAGATTTTATCGATTACAAAATGAGATTTTATCGATTACAAAACCATTCAAATTAATAACACAATTCGGTTAATTATGTATATAACATAAAACTATAAGAAAATCAAGATGAATGAATTTGGTTCTGAATTGTAAAGTAAGCGGGTAGAAATTTCAAATCGCATCTTAAAATTTACTCAAAACTAATCTTTATTTTTGTTTAGTTTATTGGTTAAATGTATTAAACCGATCAAAACCAAAATCAATGGATCATTAAGTTTCAATCTACATGAAGGTAGATTATTTTGAACTAATTTTTAAATCTACATGAAGGTAGATTATTTTGAACTAATTTTTATGGATAATTAGATTTGTAACAATCGTTTTATTGACAATTATTCAAAATTATTAGTTCTTAGGAAACAAATACTATATAACAATAGTTTAGGGAAAATAGATCGTTTTTCTAAAAACAACAGGTACTTTTTTGGTTTTCGTATATTTAATAAATATTTTTTTTAAAAATAGTTAAATTAGAAAAGGCTAACATAATTATTTTTAAAAAAATTGCATTCTATTATCACAAGATGTTTATGATTATAGTAAATTTTAGAAATTGATTACAGTAAGTAAATAAAAATTCGATTGATTATGTTCACCTCACCCTATAAAAAAAAAAAAAAAAAAAACAATACGGAGTGGCAAAAGAGTAAACAAGAAGACAAATGGAGGGCCATATAGGTAAAAAGGATGAGAAAGTCAGATGTGTATAGAAATTATAAATACAAAAGGGCGTGGGAGAGAAGTCTGCGTAGCTGACATAGACAACATCATTACCTTCTTTGCATGCGTCTCCTCTTAAAGCTGAACCTTCCTTCTTTTTTTTCTCCTTACTACACATTTCATTTATTGAATTATACATATGGTTAACGGTCAAAACCACCGTCAACTTTTGTGTTTCTCTTATTTCCTTATTATCTTTTACACGGTTAAAATCACCATAAATTTATAAGAAATTTGAATTCATTAAACGAACCATTTTATATAGGGAAAAATGTTAATTAAACCCTATACTATTGTATTTACCCAAATTAAACCCTATACTTTGTCGAATCTACATGAAGGTAGATTATTTTGAACTAATTTTTATGGATAATTAGATTTGTAACAATCGTTTTATTGACAATTATTCAAAATTATTAGTTCTTAGGAAACAAATACTATATAACAATAGTTTAGGGAAAATAGATCGTTTTTCTAAAAACAACAGGTACTTTTTTGGTTTTCGTATATTTAATAAATATTTTTTTTAAAAATAGTTAAATTAGAAAAGGCTAACATAATTATTTTTAAAAAAATTGCATTCTATTATCACAAGATGTTTATGATTATAGTAAATTTTAGAAATTGATTACAGTAAGTAAATAAAAATTCGATTGATTATGTTCACCTCACCCTATAAAAAAAAAAAAAAAAAAAACAATACGGAGTGGCAAAAGAGTAAACAAGAAGACAAATGGAGGGCCATATAGGTAAAAAGGATGAGAAAGTCAGATGTGTATAGAAATTATAAATACAAAAGGGCGTGGGAGAGAAGTCTGCGTAGCTGACATAGACAACATCATTACCTTCTTTGCATGCGTCTCCTCTTAAAGCTGAACCTTCCTTCTTTTTTTTCTCCTTACTACACATTTCATTTATTGAATTATACATATGGTTAACGGTCAAAACCACCGTCAACTTTTGTGTTTCTCTTATTTCCTTATTATCTTTTACACGGTTAAAATCACCATAAATTTATAAGAAATTTGAATTCATTAAACGAACCATTTTATATAGGGAAAAATGTTAATTAAACCCTATACTATTGTATTTACCCAAATTAAACCCTATACTTTGTCG
>CM071720.1:2089990-2104816 GCA_036630335.1 Physaria fendleri | reverse complement strand
ATTTACTAAAAAGAATCATGGGCCTTTATGGCCAATAGACAACAACTCTAAGCCCATCATTATTAAGTAACGAGCCTAATTTAGAATACTATCATCCATTACAAAATCATTAGTGTTTCTTCCCGATATGCTTCTTCGTGCTATTGTTCTTCTTCTTCTTACCAATGGGGAAATTCACCTTAGAACGGTAAATAGCTCCGGGACTCCAATTTTCCGGTATAACACATTTCGCTATGATTTTCTGTCCAGACACGGCCGCGGTAAGTCTAACATCAAAAGGACCTTTTAAAGGTGAACCAGAGTTTAGTTTCCAAACGGCAGATCTCATTTTTTCCATTTTTATGTAATTTCCTCCGGCAGGTTGAACCTCTACGCAGGCGAAATTTCCGTCACCGTTTACATATTTAACGGTGAATGACATGTAGTAAGGGTTTGCTCCTTTGTCGATATGGATAGCTATCTTAGACTTCTTGTGTTTGCAACATGCACTAGAACATATAAATGTATGATATTATATCAGTTTTGTTTTAGGATATTAATCTCATATGACTCTTTTTAGAGAAAATAAAATCTTGTTTAACCTTCATTTTATTTTTATTGATCGGAATATATTGAAATATTAAAATTTTTTAATTAAAATAGGGTTTAAGATTTATAATTTAGTTTTAGGATTAATTTTATAGTTTTGGATATATGATTAGGATTTACGGTTTAGAATTTATGATTAAGAGTTTATTGTTTAGGGTTTACAGTTTATAATTTTGGATCTATGGTTAGAATTTTCTTATATGGAGTTTAACCTTTATGGTTTAGGGATTATAATTTTAGATTTATGGTTAAGGTTAAGGGAGTTTCAAAATTTCAAATTTTGTATTTAGAGTTTACGGTTTAGAATTAGAATTTAGAATTCAGATTTAAGATTTACTTTAGAATTTAGAATTTAGATTTTATGGTTTATGATTTATGGTTCATGATTTAGAATTTAGGCGATTAATATCCACAATAAAGATTGGTACAAAAAGTATAATAGATCAAAAGTGGATTATTATTATTATATTAAATTCAATGAGATTATATCAAGGTTACTTTTTTTTTGGTCAACAATATCAAGGTTACTAAGATTTTTTTTTTCTTAAATAAGATTATATTGTGAGATTAGTTTTAAATGACTGTATAGGTTGGCTAATTTCTATGAAAAAGCCCCAAGCAAATTGAATCAAATTAGGGTGTAAAGAATAGTTACCGTTTGTACTGAACTTTAAGTTCTCCAAGGTTACGAAATTGATCACACTGGTCTGGTTTAGCCAATGCACCAAAGGCCTTACCACTAAGATCAAAATGGACAGCATCCTTAGTGCAGCCAGGACATTCATCAGCTATCATCACCTTTATTGGCTTTCCCGTGCACATTGGATGGTCACATTTAAGCTATAATATAAATATAAGTAACAACATGGTTAGTATCTATATTGCACATTGGATGGTCACATTTAAGCTATAATATAAATATAAGTAACAACATGGTTAGTATCTATATTGACTACAAGAAATGGACCGATTTTCGACCACGTATTAGTCAGATTTTGGTTGAAAATGGACACTTCCGACCAAATAGATTGGCCGGTTCACAGAAGGTCGGAAACTAGCTTTTAGTCAGAAATTTTTGTTTCCGACCAAATTTCGACCAATGTGATTCCGAATTCGACAAAAACAAAAAATGGATTTTTTGCAATAGTAAATATACCCTATAACATGTTCCACAACCCTTTCCATCTTGGTATAAAGAAGGACCTCCGGCTGAAACCATACAATTATAAGGTGGCTTTGCCACGGCATCAGTATATCCACAAGCTCCACCTGCATATATGTAAACCCTAATTAAGCATGTAATTATGTAACAAGGGTATATTAATTCTACTAAAAAAGATTTTATAGCTATATATTATCCATAAAATTTTTTTGTCGCTATATGATATATAACAAATAAATAGCCACAAAATAATTAAAATACATTGTTATATCTGGAACTGAAAATTTGATCCACAGCTTGGTTTTTTAATTAAAATAGGGTTTAAGATTTATAATTTAGTTTTAGGATTAATTTTATAGTTTTGGATATATGATTAGGATTTACGGTTTAGAATTTATGATTAAGAGTTTATTGTTTAGGGTTTACAGTTTATAATTTTGGATCTATGGTTAGAATTTTCTTATATGGAGTTTAACCTTTATGGTTTAGGGATTATAATTTTAGATTTATGGTTAAGGTTAAGGGAGTTTCAAAATTTCAAATTTTGTATTTAGAGTTTACGGTTTAGAATTAGAATTTAGAATTCAGATTTAAGATTTACTTTAGAATTTAGAATTTAGATTTTATGGTTTATGATTTATGGTTCATGATTTAGAATTTAGGCGATTAATATCCACAATAAAGATTGGTACAAAAAGTATAATAGATCAAAAGTGGATTATTATTATTATATTAAATTCAATGAGATTATATCAAGGTTACTTTTTTTTTGGTCAACAATATCAAGGTTACTAAGATTTTTTTTTTCTTAAATAAGATTATATTGTGAGATTAGTTTTTTTAGAATTTAGGCGATTAATATCCACAATAAAGATTGGTACAAAAAGTATAATAGATCAAAAGTGGATTATTATTATTATATTAAATTCAATGAGATTATATCAAGGTTACTTTTTTTTTGGTCAACAATATCAAGGTTACTAAGATTTTTTTTTTCTTAAATAAGATTATATTGTGAGATTAGTTTTAAATGACTGTATAGGTTGGCTAATTTCTATGAAAAAGCCCCAAGCAAATTGAATCAAATTAGGGTGTAAAGAATAGTTACCGTTTGTACTGAACTTTAAGTTCTCCAAGGTTACGAAATTGATCACACTGGTCTGGTTTAGCCAATGCACCAAAGGCCTTACCACTAAGATCAAAATGGACAGCATCCTTAGTGCAGCCAGGACATTCATCAGCTATCATCACCTTTATTGGCTTTCCCGTGCACATTGGATGGTCACATTTAAGCTATAATATAAATATAAGTAACAACATGGTTAGTATCTATATTGCACATTGGATGGTCACATTTAAGCTATAATATAAATATAAGTAACAACATGGTTAGTATCTATATTGACTACAAGAAATGGACCGATTTTCGACCACGTATTAGTCAGATTTTGGTTGAAAATGGACACTTCCGACCAAATAGATTGGCCGGTTCACAGAAGGTCGGAAACTAGCTTTTAGTCAGAAATTTTTGTTTCCGACCAAATTTCGACCAATGTGATTCCGAATTCGACAAAAACAAAAAATGGATTTTTTGCAATAGTAAATATACCCTATAACATGTTCCACAACCCTTTCCATCTTGGTATAAAGAAGGACCTCCGGCTGAAACCATACAATTATAAGGTGGCTTTGCCACGGCATCAGTATATCCACAAGCTCCACCTGCATATATGTAAACCCTAATTAAGCATGTAATTATGTAACAAGGGTATATTAATTCTACTAAAAAAGATTTTATAGCTATATATTATCCATAAAATTTTTTTGTCGCTATATGATATATAACAAATAAATAGCCACAAAATAATTAAAATACATTGTTATATCTGGAACTGAAAATTTGATCCACAGCTTGGTTGGGCAAACCTAAATCCTAAAAAAGCTTATTTGAATATGTTATCAGTTTTTTTAGAAACCCAAAAAATATAATGTAAACTATAAATAGAAAACACTCAGACACCACAGCATTGTCAGCAATGTGAATCAACATATCATATTTATAAATAATAATTTGATAAGTATTGATTTGCATATATAATTTGAATAATTACATAGAATTTATTAGAATAAAAGCATATGTTTTTTGATCATTTTCAATTAATAGCATGTAGATATCATTAAAAACGTAAAAACGAATAAAGTTGCATCCAGATGCAGCATTTGAATAAAAAACCATATACAAAAACGAATAACATCTAACATCTGCATCTGGATGAAGAAACAAACGGGGCCTAAATCGAAGTGAGTTTTGATGATTCCTTAAAGTATTCTCAAATTATGTACTGTATGTATATTACAAATATAAATAAATTATCTTCAAATTAAAACCAATTATCTTGAAGCTACAGTGATTAACGTGCGAGCAACTATGATAGCTCAAACCATTACAAAATTTTATCAAGAATATTATAGAAGCTAAACCAAGATAATTAATTAAAATACTAAATAAAGACAATATAAAGTCAAGGTATGTTAGGTTTGTGTGTATACCTTTGTTGAAGCAATAACTAGACATCATATCAACACATCAATCCTAATCATATTCTTTTAAATATTTGGTACAAAGAATTAAGCTTTGGGCAAACCTAAATCCTAAAAAAGCTTATTTGAATATGTTATCAGTTTTTTTAGAAACCCAAAAACTATAATGTAAACTATAAATAGAAAACACTCAGACACCACAGCATTGTCAGCAATGTGACTCAACATATCATATTTATAAATAATAAGTTGATAAGTAATGATTTGCATATATAATTTGAATAATTAAATAGAATTTATTAGAATAAAAGCATATATTTTTTGATCATTTTCAATTAATAGCATGTAGATATCATTAAAAACGTAAAAACGAATAAAGTTGCATCCAGATGCAGCATTTGAATAAAAAAAACCATATACAAAAACGAATAACATCTAACATCTGCATCTGGATGAAGAAACGAACGGGCCTAAATCGAAGTGAGTTTTGATGATTCCCTTAAAGTATTCTCAAATTATGTATTGTATGTATATTACAAATATAAATAAATTATCTTCAAATTAAAACCAATTATCTTGAAGCTACAGTGATTAACGTGCGAGCAACTATGATAGCTCAAACCATTACAAAATTTTATCAAGAATATTATAGAAGCTAAACTAAGATAATTCATTAAAATACTAAATAAAGACAATATAAAGTCAAGGTATGTTAGGTTTGTATGTATACCTTTGTTGAAGCAATAATTAGACATCATATCAACACATCAATCCTAATCATATTCTTTTAAATATTTGGTACAAAGAATTAAGCTTAGACATCATATCAACACATCAATCCTAATCATATTCTTTTAAATATTTGGTACAAAGAATTAAGCTAAATTATTTGACCTATGCCTTTAGTTAGGTAAATGCTCGTGAACCACACTACACTCTTCTTTTTTAAATATGATTAAAAAAAAAAGATTATAGAATACAGTTTAAAAAAAAAAGATTATAGAATACAGTTTGTAATTCTTATCAGATGGCATAATTAGTAGGGTTTGATAAATTGATATGTAAATATAAACATTTGAGGATGATTTTATATTCTAGACATGATCATTATTTTCGTACATTCAAAAAATGAGACAGATTCAACTAATATGAAACTATAATTGATATATATTTTTAGTTGGTGAAAAAAAAGATTATAGAATACAGTTTGTAATTCTTATCAGATGGCATAATTAGTAGGGTTTGATAAATTGATATGTAAATATAAACATTTGAGGATGATTTTATATTCTAGACATGATCATTATTTTCGTACATTCAAAAAATGAGACAGATTCAACTAATATGAAACTATAATTGATATATATTTTTAGTTGGTGAGCATATATAATAGACATATATACAAAGTAGAAGATATATTTTTATTGTTAAATAAATATAAATTTAAAGCTATATTGGTTATAATGCCACCGATGAAATCAATTATTAGACATCAAATCAGCACATAAATCCTATCTTTTAACATCCATAATAATTTTTGGAATTAATAAATGGTTTAGATAACGCTTAATTATTTCGACGCAAATTTAAGAAATATGTAGATAAATATGAGTATTTAATTATGTTTCTTATCTTATAATTATAAATTTAAAGCTATATTGGTTATAATGCCACCGATGAAATCAATTATTAGACATCAAATCAGCACATAAATCCTATCTTTTAACATCCATAATAATTTTTGGAATTAATAAATGGTTTAGATAACGCTTAATTATTTCGACGCAAATTTAAGAAATATGTAGATAAATATGAGTATTTAATTATGTTTCTTATCTTATAATTTAAAAGCATTCATATACATATTCATGGGTATTCTTTCGACTTGTGATGGTATAATTAACTCTTTTTGCTTTGTTATTTTCCAAGTAATTTTCCCAATTTTCATGTGTAAAAAATTAGTGAAGCTAAATAGTTTTATTGGTTTTAGTTAACAAGAATTTAAGTTTTTTTTTCTTCAATTTTGCATTTATTTTTCTGATTTGGACATGACACAATACTATAACTAAAATTAGTATGCTGATTAGATGAATGTAAGGACACAGATTTGAACCATGTTACTAAATTCAATAGAAATTGAATATCACCCACTTGTGACTGTCTACATTAACTCTTATTGCTTTATTATATTCCAAGTAATATATATATATATATATATATACATATGAATTTTTATGTGTAAAAAATTAGTGAAACAAATAGTTTTATTGGTTTTAGTTAACCAAAAATTTAAGTTTTTTTTTTCATTTATTTTTCTAATTTGGACATGACACAATACTATAACTAAAATTAGTATGTTGATTAGATAATTTTTATGTGTAAAAAATTAGTGAAACAAATAGTTTTATTGGTTTTAGTTAACCAAAAATTTAAGTTTTTTTTTTCATTTATTTTTCTAATTTGGACATGACACAATACTATAACTAAAATTAGTATGTTGATTAGATGAATGTAAGGACATAGATTTTGAACCATGTTACTAAATTCAATTGATATTGAATATCACAGCTTACATCAATCTCTCTACGCGTCTATATTTATATTTACAAACTGTCAAAACAGACAAAACTCTAACCAACAAGTTTGTCGGAAAGTCAAAGACTTCAAGCACAAACAGACAAAACAAAAAACTAATTTTGACATTTACAACAAGACTCGAGCTAACTGATGATGATGAAGTTTAGGATCTTGAATAATCATTTGTCTTGATTTGATTTCTTCAGCACAACGTAATGCTTTCTCAATCGAACACACTCACATTAACATGTAGTTTGAATCCCATCAAGAACAAAAACTCTAGTTCCAACTTGTTTCGAACACACTCACATTAACATGTAGTTTGAATCCCATCAAGAACAAAAACTCTAGTTCCAACTTGTTTCATGTAGTTTGAATCCCATCAAGAACAAAAACTCTAGTTCCAACTTGTTTAAATCTTCTGTCTCTAGTCCACCTACTTTCGCAAAATATGAGTTCTTATAGTTCCTGAAAATTAAACAAAACATAAATCAAAAACGTTTAGACATAAGAGACATATCATATTGCATTATGATGTATTTTGATGAAGGAAGTAATACTTACAAATCTTCGACGTATTTAGAAGCGATCATGATGGTAGTAATGAGAAGACGATGAACATTGGTTAGACTAATTGTAAAACCTGAATTGGTTTGGCAAAACCGATCAATGTAGACATAAGCCACAACGTAAACCGAAGGACCGGTTTTGGTGTACCGGAAAATTCTCTCTAGGTATGATTGGATTGTCATATCAGGGATTTCACAGCAATCAAAGATCTTGGTTTTGCTAGTTCTTGAAGAAGAAGGTGATGTTGGAAAAGCTCTTTGGCTAATTCTCTGATTTCGAGATAGAGTTCGATTGATCAGTGATGATAAAACTGAGATAACTAGAGGTGTTTTGGAATTGGTTTGGGTTCGATTGATCAGTGATGATAAAACTGAGATAACTAGAGGTGTTTTGGAATTGGTTTGGTATGAGTATGAGTAAAGATCAGATCGGAGTTTTGTCGGAGAGATTGTTAGAGAATTTGAAACCTCCATTAATGAGGTAGAGAGGATTTTGAGAAGTGATGAAGTGAAAGAGAAGAGGTTTTGTTGAGGTTTTTATAATATAAGCTTCTTTCAAATGTAACCATTAGGTACCTTCCTCTTCTTTTCATTTAATTATTATTATAATATATGTTAGTTTTTTTTTTTTTTTAATATATAACTAATGTTCGTGTGTTTAATAATGGTTTTATATTTTATATAGTAGCAATTTCGTATGTACGGTAGGTCAAAGTATTGAATAGTAAAAAAAAAATAAGAGCTAGATTTAAGATTGGGATCTCAAGTAGTTCAGTTCGAACTAGTTCATAAGTTTAAATACAAAACGCTAAAGTGAAATTGACGTTATAAGATTTGGATATAGATTTTCTTGAGATTTCAAACATATTTATAAACAAATTTAGTAATTAATTACAATTATATAAATACCACAACAAAATCTATGACTCTTTTTTTTTTTTTTGTCAATGGTTTTTTTTTTTTTTGTCAATGGAGCTTCTTCTCCTCATTTAAATTAAACCTCTAGTTCAAGTACAAGCAAAGCATCACGCAAAGCGTTTTTTGCAACAGAATCAGCTAGGGAATTTAACTCCCGAGATACATAAGAAAAGGAAATTTCAACAAAAGAAGATGAGAGTAGATGATTTTTTTTTGTCAATGGAGCTTCTTCTCCTCATTTAAATTAAACCTCTAGTTCAAGTACAAGCAAAGCATCACGCAAAGCGTTTTTTGCAACAGAATCAGCTAGGGAATTTAACTCCCGAGATACATAAGAAAAGGAAATTTCAACAAAAGAAGATGAGAGTAGATGAATATCACAAAGAATTCCATGAATCTCTCGGTGACTCAAGTGTAAGATGATNNNNGATTAATAAAAACAGAACCAGAAGCAGCTATAAACATCCTCGAGTCCCATGCTGCGTCCGAGAAGGCCCGGGAAAGGTGCATAGGAGGTTGACGTGAACTAGGGATGCGGGAGAAGTGGTGGTTGGGCGATTGGGATTTGTATTGAGCTAGTTGCCATTCTCTAGCATCACAAATGGCTTTGGTAACCGTCTCAACTTGAGAGAATAAAAACAGAACCAGAAGCAGCTATAAACATCCTCGAGTCCCATGCTGCGTCCGAGAAGGCCCGGGAAAGGTGCATAGGAGGTTGACGTGAACTAGGGATGCGGGAGAAGTGGTGGTTGGGCGATTGGGATTTGTATTGAGCTAGTTGCCATTCTCTAGCATCACAAATGGCTTTGGTAACCGTCTCAACTTGAGAGAAAACTCTTTTTTGAAAAACTGCTGCGTCCGAGAAGGCCCGGGAAAGGTGCATAGGAGGTTGACGTGAACTAGGGATGCGGGAGAAGTGGTGGTTGGGCGATTGGGATTTGTATTGAGCTAGTTGCCATTCTCTAGCATCACAAATGGCTTTGGTAACCGTCTCAACTTGAGAGAAAACTCTTTTTTGAAAAACCAACGCATTGTGAGTTTTCATAGATGCCAAAGAATCCAAGGATGTAAAGGACCTTGTCCTACTCCTATAGGTGGCAACACTATGAGCTTTAGAGTACTCATATAGTTTTCTTCAAGTGACGATCCAAAGGGTGGAGGGTTCGTCTTCCATTGCGTTAGGGACCAAACATCTAAGGCAAATGGGCATAGGAACAAAAGGTGATTAATACTTTCATCTTGTCCACCGGGAAAGGTGCATAGGAGGTTGACGTGAACTAGGGATGCGGGAGAAGTGGTGGTTGGGCGATTGGGATTTGTATTGAGCTAGTTGCCATTCTCTAGCATCACAAATGGCTTTGGTAACCGTCTCAACTTGAGAGAAAACTCTTTTTTGAAAAACCAACGCATTGTGAGTTTTCATAGATGCCAAAGAATCCAAGGATGTAAAGGACCTTGTCCTACTCCTATAGGTGGCAACACTATGAGCTTTAGAGTACTCATATAGTTTTCTTCAAGTGACGATCCAAAGGGTGGAGGGTTCGTCTTCCATTGCGTTAGGGACCAAACATCTAAGGCAAATGGGCATAGGAACAAAAGGTGATTAATACTTTCATCTTGTCCACATCTTGGACAAGGGAAGTGGCCATACTTTCATCTTGTCCACATCTTGGACAAGGGAAGTGGCCATCTATCCCATGAGCGTTAAGAGCATCCCCAACCGGGAGAGCCTTTTTAAGCATTTTCCATAGGAAGATATTGATCTTTTGAGGACTTTGAAGTCTCCAAATATCTTTGAGCCACGAAAAATTGGGCATAACTTTGGGCCCTCTGTAATCTTTTATTCTCTATAAATATTGTGCTTTCAAGCCCTTCTAATATAATTTCTGATATCTGATTGTTGTAGTTACATTTCTTTTGTTCTTTGTAAAAGACTTTGAGATTAAAGTCCAACAACACAGGCCTAGTCATATCTCTTATCTCTTTAAATACTAGCAACCAATGATTGATCCGTAGAAATGAGTACGTTCGGGTATGTACTTGCAAATAACTGCAAGTATTAGAAAAGTATTTGCCAATTAGAAGATTTTAGAATGGATACAAGTTATCTCAAACCCCAATTTTCGTATCAGATATCAAACTAAAATATTCAATTATCCAACCAAAACAGATTAAGCATCAAAACAATTCGTAAATACAAGAATCCACATCGTGCCTAAATGACAACAATATAACTCTTGACCAGAACAAGAACACGAAGATGAATCAAAATAAGAAGATACCCTCAGAAAAGAAGAGTTTATCAACATTGATATAAATCTCAGACAAGGCTGAAACTTATTTATTGATTTTCTTGATTCATCATTGGGGATACAATTCTAAAAAAACCAAAAAAACTAAAAACACCGTAAGAATATTTCGAATTTTTATCCAAAAAACTCAGAAGTTTTTCGAATTTTTTTCTACATTGATATATTCGGACAAGGCTGAAACTAAATATATAGGTTATTCGATCATTGGGAACTATAGCGTATCAATAGCAAATTAAAGAAAAAGAAAAAGAAAAACAAGAACGAGGATCGAGAGTTTAAGAACCCTAATTTCTCAGTAAAAAGGTAGCTGATGGTTTTATGCTATGTTCTTGAAGCGGCGGCTTTTATAAAAAACCTAATACTCATCTCTGCATTATATTGATAAATTATTATAAAGTCCTCATACTTTTAAATACTTCAATATTTACTCCGTGATGTCCTCAGGCTCTTTTTCAGCCCAGATTTATTTGAGCCTAAACTCATGAGTCATGACCCATCCAACTATTGATATGCTATTAAAGAATTGATTAGGAAGAAAATATTTTTGAGAAGAAAGTTCGGATAAAAAAAATAGAAAACGGTATATTCGAATATTAGAATGCCGCATTATTCGAATATACCGTTTACTGATTGTTTACTGATTTTTTTATCCGAACCTTTTTTGTCAAAAATATTTTCTTCCTAATCCATTCATTCTGCAACGACCACCTTTTAAAATTGAAAATAAAATATTTTCTTCCTAATCCATTCATTCTGCAACGACCACCTTTTAAAATTGAAAATTATCGATCCATTAAAATCTAAAGGTTGGCTTGGTAATTTTCTCCAATACTATGTGTCTAACAATCTGTTTTCACCATATTTTATATCTTTTCAGTTAACTACCTCATAGGAACATTTTCTGCTCACATGTGAATGGTGGAGCAATCCTTCTTTATATGAACATTTTCTGCTCACATGTGAATGATCAGTCTCACATAAGTTCTTGATGATCTGGTGGCATGTGGATGTGCTGTATCCTCTAGTAAAGTGAATGAACGCTTGATGATCTGGTGGCATGTGGATGTGCTGTATCCTCTAGTAAAGTGAATGAACGGCATGTTGATAGTCTATACTAGTGATTTGTTCCTTAATAGTTAGGAAGAATCATGAAAATGAACCAAACAGTATTTACCAGAATCTCTCTGCTGATTAACCTTACAGGTGTAATCCAACGTGTCCATAGATCATATGAGGCTAATGGTGATGCTTGATGCTTGAACAACTTAATGAAATTGAACAACCACAAGAAATGAAAAATGAATGCATTAAATCAGAAGGAAATACAAGACCAAACAGTTCAAAAGCATAACATAAAGGGTCTTGATTTTGACATCAAATTCTACCAGAAACTCATTTGATGTGGAAAAAATAAGACACATCAACAAGTTAAGTAGAAAGATAAGAGAAAATAACTTCTTGGGATCCCCATGTGGTTAAACATCCTTTAATCTAACACAGGTCTCAAATGATGTCTTTAGAAAAAGAAAAAGTGTTGATCTGTGTTATTTTTAACAATCACTTCTTATGGTTCTTGATTGAGAAGACTGTTCTGACTCCTGGTTCTCTTCATGCTGAATTCTTTTTGTGTCTTTGACAGATTTGATCTCACCATAAAAGTAAGATACAAAACCCCAAAGAGAAAGAGCAAGAGAAAGTCCCTTCTCTGCTCCAAACTTTTCATGGTAGAAAACTACAGCTAAAACCTCTGTGATTGGCAAAAGCACAGATATCATAATACCCGAAACAAGAGAAGATGTACATTGGATTAATCCAATGGCTCCTAAGAAGAACCCTTGCCAAATTATTGCTGAAAACACAATTACCACATAGAACATTGCCTCTCCAAGCTTAAACTCTTTTGCTTCATTTGGTAAAGCCTGCAAAAGAAACAAAACAGAAATCAAAACATCTTCTCTAGTGTTAAAACATGTTTACTAAGATTCACTAACCTTGAAATCACCAGCAAAAACAGAAATCAAAACATCTTCTCTAGTGTTAAAACATGTTTACTAAGATTCACTAACCTTGAAATCACCAGCAAAGGCCATACCAATGAGGCTGACAATAGAAGCAAAGATACACAAAATCAACTGAAACTCGAGCACAATTGTATAGCTCATAGGTTGTTTAGCTTTCTGGTAAGAAAGTTCAACTAATGGCAAGAGAAAAGCATACATAACAGCTGCAGCAACAGTCATCAAGAACCCAATAATGTATTGCTTGTGAGACTCATGAAGAGGCTTATCAGTATCAGTATGCATACCCAATACAGCAGCTCCAACAGTTAACAACACAACAGCATTAATAGTAAAAGGAGTGAACTTATGCTTCACCATGAAATACGAGAAGACAGCTATAAAAGCTAACTGTGAAGCAATGATGAGAGCAGCGGTTGAAACAGGAAGATAAGCTATACCATATGCATACAAGTAATTATCAAAACCTGAGAGAGTGCCTATGACAACAGCAGCTACAACAAGACGCAGTTTCATCAGAAAGAAACTTGTATTGCTATTGCTTTTACGCCTTTTAATATAAGCGAAGATCAAAGGGAAGAAGATGATAGGAAAGCCTGCGGTTTCAAGAAACGTAGAAAACCAAATCCTTCTACCACCATTGTTAAAGTAGAGACGCATAATCAAAGGACCTCCACAGTTTCCTATGGCGAGAATTACGCAATTGATGATCACAAGAGCGTTCGTCATTTTTTGAATCTTGTGTTATTACTCGTAAAGAATGTAATGTGGATTTTTGTAAAGGGGTAATGAAACAATGGGGTTGGTGCTACAGAGGAGTTAGGTATGGATCAAGGGTTCTTATGGAAAAGACATATCTGTAGATTCGTTTTTGATATTCGTTCTGTTTTTCGCTAACCTAGCGAGCCTCTAATGGCAATAATACGTTTTTTTTCTATATTATAGACATATCTGTAGATTCGTTTTTGATATTCGTTCTGTTTTTCGCTAACCTAGCGAGCCTCTAATGGCAATAATACGTTTTTTTTCTATATTATGCCCACTTAATTAGCTAACAGATTTATTTCGTATTTGAACTTTGAGATATATACATAATCCATTCTTTTTGAATTAATTAACATGATTATCCAAATTCTACTGTTTTGATTTGGATTAATTTTCGTTTCTTCCAATTCTATAGCTTTGACTGTTGACTTATTGTATTTATTATTGATTTGGATTAATTTTCGTTTCTTCCAATTCTATAGCTTTGACTGTTGACTTATTGTATTTATTATTTGACTCCTTTTTTTTTATTTCAGGATTTTCTTTTTTTGGCAGGTGTATTGATTATTGACACCATAAAATTATTTCCTAACCTTTTTTTTTTTATTTTTTAAGTCATCATAAATTTTATTAACGGGTCTAACAATTTTACAAACGGTGGATTGGGCTTTTCTACGATTTTTCAGCCCATTCCCAAATGAAAAACCGCCATTCTCTTGGCCAGAACAGTAACAATCTCTAACAAAAGTCCTTTTAACGATGAAACTACCGGAATCATTCGACGGATTTTGAATCATAACCATGACCGATTCAAAGGTTAAGCTCGCTGAGACCCATGCCAACTTCATATATTGAAGCTAGAGACAACCTTACAAACTTACAGAAACTAAAATTACCTCTCTTCACCTCAAAACTCATGTTTCTTTACCTCACCGCAAAACACATATCATCGGTTGTAACCTTCACTTCTTTGTGATATATTATCTCCTCCCGAGTGATAGTTTCCGCCGCTAAGAACCAATCCCCTTCTTCGTAACATCCAGAGCCGTGCATGAGTACAAGCAGGGCAAACTTGTGTTTGCTGCCCTAAAAATTTAGTCTACATAATCGGCCGAAAAAAATTCTAGAAGTGTTAGTCTAACTGTTGGAGCAACTTTGGTTTGCTCTTGAGACCAGGTTCGAGGCCCCTTAACTATACATTTTTATTTTTATGTTTTCATAATTTTTTCTATGTTTTAACATATTTTTGTTTTTGGTCTTATATTTCTCGTCCACGGCTCTGGTAACATCCAGATAAAATCTAAATTATGCGGATGATACGTTGGTGGCAGTTAATGATATGAGTGAGATTGCTAAGGCAAATAAGGTTCTAACAG
>CM071720.1:2031874-2043299 GCA_036630335.1 Physaria fendleri | reverse complement strand
AAACAAAATATACACATTAGATTTGATATAACATATATACACTTTAGATTTATTACCATTATGGCTTTTTCAAAAAGTTGATGAATATTGACCAACCAAAACGGATTTGAACCTACTTTTTCTTTCATTCGGGTTATAGTTTTATTATCAAAACGTTAGATCAAAGTGCATGAGGGTTGTGAAGGAAAAGTAGTGTTGTTTTATAGAAGAAAAGAGTCTGAAAGTGACATTTCTCAGCCGTCCGATTTAGTGGAATCCACGCGTAAAAAGATTAGTTGAATAAAACAATTTGAGATCATCAATCTGCGGTAACTAATTAATAATCATCATCTCATAATTAATAACTAATTAATAATCCCAAAATCTTTGATGAATCCTATAACTTGCTTTTCTCCTCCACTCTCCTGTCATTCCTTCTTAATTCCCCTTCTCCTTTCTTTCTTTCTTTTATCATTCATTCCCTTCACTTCTTAGCCGTCCGATTAGGTGGTTGCACGGGTAAAACAATTTTTTGAATAAAAATTAAAAATGATTATTCATTTTCGGAACTTCTACGTGTCTTCTTTGTTATCGAAGATATCTACTATTTTTTTTTTAAAAATAAAGAATGCTGCTCAAATCATCACCTCAGTCCATTGCCCAACTTTGTCCATTTTCCGTAATTACTCTTTTTTCCTAAAGAAAAATAAAATTTATATATTCTTATGTAACAAAAAATTATTATCATCTGAGTAGAAGGGATATCGATATTTATGACTATACACACGAATGCTAAAAAAAAAATCTATCCAACATTACGATGTTAGTAATATTCTTTAACAACATTACGTTATATAATAAGATGTTAGTAACTCTCGTCATTCTAACCTTATTTTATATAATAAGATGTTAGTAATATTTTTTAAAAATTTGACTTTATACTAAACTAATAAATTTAAATTATTTTAAATTCAATATATTTAATTAATTTCGATTACTTTATACTAAACTAATAAATTTAAATTATTTTAAATTCAATATATTTAATTAATTTCGATTTTATAAACACTCTAATTTTTTAAATATTATTTTTTGTTAAATTTGGTAACTTATTTTTTCAAAAATAGAATAATTATTACACATCTTATTTTAAGGAAACTCAACAATCATAATAAATTGATATTACCAAATTTAAAAAATAGAAATCAACGGTTTAAATTGATATTACCAAATTTAAAAAATAGAAATCAACGGTTGGATTAACGTGAAATGACACGTGTCGCGATCTCCCTACTTATCATGTTTGACACATGGCGCACTCTCGTCAGTCCAACCTTACTTTATATAATAAGATATATATTTTTGTCACGATCTATATTTCTAAATTATAATTAATATAGCATTCTCCAATTACTAGCTCTACCTCCAAATTAGGGTTGTATAGCCATAATATAGTTTTTTTTAAAAGTTTAAGAGAGTCTTGTAGATTTGCAGAGGTTTTCTTATTAGACCATCTCCAACTGTGAAACTGTTTCTTTAAAAAAATTAATATTTTAGTAGAATTTGGTGAATTAATTAAATCAACATATTTATTAAAATATCTTACAATCATGATCTGCCACCTGTCGTCGACCATGATTGGTAAGATATTTTAATAAATCCAAATTTTAATGATTGGTAATATATTTTAAACTTGAATTAATTAAACTCCATATCTACTAAGAATGATAAAATCCTTCATTAACAACCGATCCAAATTTTCTCTCTCCATTTTTTATTTTTTTTTTATTTCTTTTTTTTTTGTTAACAAACTCCTTAACATCCTTGCGTTGGAGATGCTCTTAATGACTTTGAGAGTATTTGTAAATCTCATCTAAATATGAGAGATTTTGAAAGTCATTAAAAGTTGTTTCACAAGAACAAATTTTAAAAGAATCAATAAACCAATAACGATTTGATTTTGAAAGTCATTAAAAGTTGTTTCACAAGAACAAATTTTAAAAGAATCAATAAACCAATAACATTTAAAAACTTTTAAAGACTTTCTAAATATTTTTTATCCAATAACACAAGACTTTTAATGACTTTTTAAAATCATCAAACCAATAACACATGACTTTCAATTACTTTTAACAACTCTTTATAAGTGATAAACCAATAACATGAGATTCTTATAGAGTGTTGAACAATTTTTTACGACGTTCCCGCAAAAAATGACGGTACCGTAATTTTCCCGCCAAAAATGACGATACCGTAATATTTCCCGCCAAAAATGACGGTACCGTAATATTTTCCGAAAGATGATGGAACCGTAATTTTCTTGTCAAAAATGACGAACCGTAATTTTCTGCCAAAAATGATGGAACCGTTATTTTTTCGCCAAAAATTAGGCCTGGGCATTTTCGGGTTCGGGTCGGTTTCGGTTCGGTTTTTTCGGATATCGGTTTTCCGGTTTTAGAGATTTAGGTACCATTCGGTTCTTTTAAAATTTCGGTTCGGTTTCGGTTCGGTACCAATAAAGTTCGGTTCGGGTTCGGTTCGGTACTTCCAAATAAAATTATTAACATAAAAAAAATATTAACATAGAAAAAAATCATTAACGGTTGATTTGTTCGATATGGATAATCTTTTTAAAATAATATTTAACATAATTTGAAAATAAACTATTATTATAATTTTACGAAACATAAATTACTATAATTTATATGAAATACATCTCGTATGGTGTGATAAGTGGCTTAATTTGACATATATATGATACATATCTTACCTTACTTTTGTTTGAAATCTTATAAACTTGTTTATTTTTTAATAAACTATATATATACACATGGGAATGAGAATCATTTAAAATTACTAACTAACTAAACTTAACATATATATTACAAATACACATAGTTCGGTGTACCATGGATCTTCGGTTCGGTTCGGGTTCGGTTTCGGCGGTGTACCATGGATCTTCGGTTCGGTTCGGGTTCGGTTTCGGTTTTTCAGGTTTAAAATTTAAGGTACCATTCGGTTATTTTTATATGTTTGGTTCGGTTTCGGTTCCGTTTTTTCGGTTCGGTTTTTCGGTTTCGGTTTTTTTGCCCAGGCCTACCAAAAATGAATGAACCGCAATTTTCCTTCCAAAAATGACGGAACTGCAATTTTCCCTCCAAAAATGACGGAACCGCAATTTCCCGCCAAAAATGACGGAACCGTAATTTTTCTGTGGAAAATGAAAGTATAGTAATTTATAGGTCAAAAATGACGGAACTATAATTTTTTCCCAAAAAAGATTAAACGTAATTTTTCCGCCAATATTAGTCCATTTCGATTAAATCCTTTGCCTCAGAAAATGAATGTGGAATAGGTATTCTTGTGATGGAATTAATGAATGAAAGATAAGATGAAGATATATTAGAATATAAAAGATGATTTGAAATGGGATGAACAATATCAGTTTGCAAAAAATAGCAGTGATGATCAGCAAGATGAACATGTTTCTTTTTGATTCTGGAAACCATATTAGATGGAGAAATTTTTGATGGAAGATTAGAAGGTGGTAAAGGAGTGGTGACAGATTGATGAGGATGAAAAGTAGCTGAAGGAAAGGATATGAGGGTGCAAATAAGTCTTGAGAATTTTCAAAAGTAGCCAGTGATAACAATGGGAAGATGTCCTCATGAAAGACCCCATTCCATGAAATAGAAATGACATTACTCTCCAAATCCATGATCTTATATCCTTTACAACCAGCTGTATATCCCAAGAAAATGTAGGCTCGAGATCTAGAAAGAAACTTGTGTCTTTGTTTTGGAGAAGTACTAGCATAACAGAGACAGCCAAATGTCTTCAGATGATCATACACAGGAGCTTTACCATTCAGCAATTCATAAGGTGATTTGTTTCCTAACAACGTTGATGGAGTCCTATTGATCAGAAAAACCGCTGTCAAAACACAATCACCCCACAAAGATAGAGGAACCTCTGATTGAAACATCAAAGCCCTAGCAACATTCAACACATGTTGATGTTTTCTTTCTCCAACTGTATTATGTTCTGGAGTTTCTGGACATGAATGATAAGCTATTATACCATTTTCTCTGTAAAGATCTGTAAACAAAAGTTCCTGAGCATTATCAGAACGAACAACTTTAACTATTACCTTGTATTGATTCTCAATTTGTTCTAGAAATCCAGGAAATACTGCTGTAATTTTTTTTGAATATATGTTAACTTTATTCAAAAAGACTGTTCCGAAATAAAATTCTGAACCAAAATTCAGAAAAAAAATCAAGGATGGACATTCATCCATATAATCTACAAATCATCTAAGCCATTGTGAAAACCAAAGTTGTAATCCTCCATCAAATCTTGCATCTCCAACCTCCATAAGAGAACTAATACGATTTGTAATCATACGACGCAACAAATTCGTCATAATTTGAGTACCTCTCTCCTTTACTATGTTGTCGTCTATTCTTTTCAAACCAAATTCCATAGATAGCAGCCTGAAAAGCATACCTACCAACAAATCTCTCCTGAAAAATCAATTGTCTGCTCTTTAGCATCAACGGTATATCATCCCAAGCCGTTGAAAACCGACCTCCAAGAAGAGAAGAGACCAAACTACGCCAAATTTGAGAGGAATAAGAACAACCAAAAAAGAGATGATCTCTAGATTCATTCTCAACCTTACAAAGAACACAAATACTCACCACACTTGAATTCCAAACACGAATGCGATCCACTGTAGGAAGACGATTTACATGATCTGATAGGAGTGATAGGAGTGAAGGTATCTTGTCCTTATAGGAATCTGGTTGTGCTGAGATTCCGGGTATAGGAATCTGGATGTGGTGAGGTTCCGTGTATAGGGATTTGACTGGCTCAGTAGTAGGACTACGAGATTCCCTGGTTATAAGAGAACAACGGAGTCCTCATCAAACTCGGACGTGTTAATATCCAGATATGTGGTTGGCCAAAAAGATGTGGATTTCTCCAATGCGAATAGACAAGTAGGTCTAGAGGGCTCTCACGGAACTGTAGTTCCGTTCAACTCATGAATCCTAGGGGTTCAGTTGAAGGGTGTCACTCGAAGGAATTCGCGACTCCGGAGAGTAATACGCGCATGAGTTGGGGAGCAAGAGCATTTGGCATTTTGATGGAGTTTGAGTTGAGCATGTTGTGTGATTTTTAAGGTTACTTTGGGTGGTTGTTCGAGACCCTTGGGGTCGAAATTGAGTTCTAGTTGTGGGTAACCTTGCTGATTATTTTTGTGGAATTTAGTGAGGAATTATCGATTAAGTCGGGTGATGGATAGTAGTGCATAGAAGCCGAATTTTGGGAAAGAGTTGGGAAGAGAAGTCTTTAAGTGAATTAGAGTGTTTGAGTTCGATTTTAGGAGGATAAGGGGGTCAAATTTTGTGTGGATAATGATGTGATTTTGTTTTAATTCTATTTGCTATTTTTAGCTTTTAGTTATGAGTGTTTTGATTAGTCGGGAAGTGAACTATAACTTGCTATTGTTAGAAAATCTCTAGGGTTTTATTTTCACTTGCCATTTTCGACCTAGAGGAGAGAAAGAGAGAGCCGATTTTCTGAGAACTTGATTCGTTTTATGGTAAACTTGATCATAGGAAGGTGAATGCAGTACCGTAGCTTATCTAGGATATCGTATTATGATTTATATGCTTGTTTGATGTGTGATACTGATCAGATTTGATTGTTTTCTTGAGTGTTTGATAGTTTTGCATAGATATGTTGTTGGTAAGTGTTTCTGTCATGCTCATATGTGCTGATTCATATGATTATCCTGTGTGTATAACTGTGATACAGGTTGATCGCCTCACTCAATATTTATTAAATATTGGTTGCATCTCTTCATTATGATGCGGTTAATGGAAAAGGAAAGGTAGTCTAGCTGAACGTGGAATCACGATTAGAGAAAAGAATCGATCTAGACATGGTTTTGTGTGTTGCCGATTTTAAGCTTCAACCTTTGCTGTGTTTTTTTCTGCTGTATTCGTTTTGCTTGCTGAGATTTTTGGCGTCCTTTGTTGCTTTTTATTCTGAATTATTTTATTTTGATGTTTCGTTGGATTAATGAAAAGACTAGAAAGATTTGAACAATTGCATTTTGCTTTCTGTTAGTTTGTTTGAAGATTGTTAGTAAATTCGTTGAGTTGTTATAAGTTGTTACGTGTATAGAATCTGATTAAGATAAGGGTGTTAGTATATAGGTTCAAATTTTAGAGGGTTTAGACTTTGGGAAATTGATTCTGTACGGTCCAGACTTAGGGATGTAATTGCTGGAATTTCGATCGATTTGTTAGAATTGTTAAGGATGGAATTAGCCTTTTGATAAGTTGCTGGTTAGTCATGGATAGGTTTCTGATTAGTTATTAATTGTTAAGTTGCTGGATAGTTATTTTTAGAATGATCTAAGTTAATATCAGAAAACCGTAATCTGCTAGAATTCGTATGACGTATTAAGTAAGAGTATTTTCCACTGTCATATTAATTTTTTTTTTTTAAAAAACTCGGGTCTTACAGATGACATTACAACAAGATATATGACGATAATCTCGCATAGAAGAAGCATAATAATCCTTCTTCGGAACCAATGCCAAAATAGTGGAATTTACTCCCTCTGTAACTTCTCCTTTTGTTTTTAAAAGAATAATCTAAGTAGCTCTTGAATGATCATCAATTATTGTCAGAAAATATCTATAGCCTTCATGAGTTTCAACAGAAAAAGGGCCCAAATGTCAATATGAAGCAAATCAAATGGAGAACTAGATACATTGTTTGATGAAGAGTATGACAACTTTTTCTGTTTGGAAAGATGACATACATGACAATAAGCCTTCTTCTTATTTCTCATATTATTTGTACCTAAAACTTCAGCAAAAACATCAAGTTTGGAGAAATAAGGGTGTCCCATCCGTTTGTACCAAACTGACATGTCTGAAATTGCATTGATAGCTATGGTAGAGTATGGTTCCACAACATAAAGGTTTACAAGTCTCCTACCGCGTCCAATCGTCACTCCCTTGGTAATATCCTGAATAATACAAGAAGAATGATCAAAGATGACTTTGGTTCTTGAATCATTCATCATAGAACTGATACTAAGCAGATTCAAACGAAACTCTGGAATGAAGAGGACATTTTTCAATGTGATATTTACATCAATCTTTACTTTGCCAATGCCTCCAATCTGTACTTTATAACCAGTTTGTAGATGCACCGCATTCTTCACATTAGTAACAAGAGTCTCAAATATACTTTTATCAAAAGAGACATGATGAGTGGCTCCTGAGTCTAAAATCCATGACTGATTAGACATAGATTGTTGAGAAACCATGAGAATACCAAGAAAATCGTAAGTAGTAGAAGAGAAGTGAATACCAGAATTGTTGCCGGAGTAAGATACATTGTAATCTATTGGTTGAGTCTTAAGTTGAGAATTGAACAATGCAGTGATACTCTGAATCTGATCATTATCCATCTTCCCAAGTACACTCTCTATTATAGGATTTTGAGTAGGAGAAACAATACATTGAGCCACTACGGATTTGTTTTTCTAAGACTTTTCTGATTTCTTTGTTTCAAACTTCTTCAGTGTAAAACCAGGTGGAAATCCATGTTTTCTATAGCACTTGTCTGTAACATGTCCAACTCTGTTGCAAAAAGAGCAAATAGGACGTCCTTTGTTGGGACCAAATTGAACATAAGCCACAATCTCTTTAGCTTCTTCTACATGTTGAGATACTTGAAAAGCTGCATCAACACCAAGAGAGTTAGAGAAACCTTTTTGAGAATCATCTTGGTCAAGTATATTGTAAACTTCTGCTAAAGATGGTAGGATCGTCTTCATAATGATCTGTCTTCTGATGACCGCATAGGACTCATTCAATCCTGCTAAACATTTCACTATTTAGCCCTTTCTGCCTTCTGTTGCAGACGTTGAGCTTTGCCACAAACACATGGATCATCAGCCTCTTCACAACTGTCTAAGTTTTCCCAAAGAGTTTTAAGAGTGGTGAAATAGTCTGAAAAAGACATGTTTCCTTGACGAAGATCTTGTATCTCTTGAATCAAGTTGAAAGTTCTTGGTAGATTCGTCATGTGAAACCTACCGCAAAGATCAGACCATATATCACTACATTTTGAATACGCAGAATACTCCTATAGATTTGAGGTGAAATAATATTTAAAATCCATGATTTAACCATACTGTTACAGCGAGACCACAAACGGAACATCGGATTTGATTCAACAGGCCTAGGCAATTTTCCATCAATGAATCCTATCTTAATTTTCGTATCTAAAGCAATCATCATCGCATCATTCCAATCATCGTAGTTCGCACCATCAAGACCCTTTCTGCCTTCTGTTGCAGACGTTGAGCTTTGCCACAAACACATGGATCATCAGCCTCTTCACAACTGTCTAAGTTTTCCCAAAGAGTTTTAAGAGTGGTGAAATAGTCTGAAAAAGACATGTTTCCTTGACGAAGATCTTGTATCTCTTGAATCAAGTTGAAAGTTCTTGGTAGATTCGTCATGTGAAACCTACCGCAAAGATCAGACCATATATCACTACATTTTGAATACGCAGAATACTCCTATAGATTTGAGGTGAAATAATATTTAAAATCCATGATTTAACCATACTGTTACAGCGAGACCACAAACGGAACATCGGATTTGATTCAACAGGCCTAGGCAATTTTCCATCAATGAATCCTATCTTAATTTTCGTATCTAAAGCAATCATCATCGCATCATTCCAATCATCGTAGTTCGCACCATCAAGACGAAGAGAAACGATAATCAAACCTGAATGATCTGCGGGATGCAAAAAATACGGAGAAGAGTTAGGATCAATCGAATCTAAGATATCGTTCACCTTCGAAGCTGTAGAAGTGCCTCGAGCATCAATCAAAGGAGGATCTGGTGAAGATTCACTGGAATCGCGATTTGACCTAACAGCCTTCGATTTTGAGTTTGCTGTGGCTCTGGATCGAGTGTTTCGGCGATTAACCTTGGAAACAGATGCCCTAACTTCTTCAAGTATCGAGAAAGCGAGCTCAAACACACAAAAATTGAAGAAAATCAATGAGAATTTGAGCTAGAAAGCTCTGATACCATATTAGAGGATTTGAATTTGAAAGAAGAAGTTGTTATAGAAAATGATTATGTTATTTTATTGAAACGTCAGAGACGAGAGTTATATACACTTGGTTAATTATCTAAAAACATAATTAATCTAAACCGGAACATTAAAGCAACACTAATTTGATCTATCTTCCAATATAAAAGTTTATTAGTTAATATGATATTTTAATTTTTTTTTAGTAAAATGAAAATAGGAAGAATGGAAAGCTATTAATAACTCAGATGTCATATGAAATAGGAAGAAATATTGAGGTTTGGAAGCTCATGATACCCCCACAAAGTTCTAAACCTTAAATCATTGCTTACGGGGTGATTGTTTGGGGCTTTGGCTTTTTTTTTTTTTTTTCCACAAAGTTCTAAACCTTAAATCATTGCTTACGGGGTGATTGTTTGGGGCTTTGGCTTTTTTTTTTTTTTTTGTCTAAAGCCTTAAACCTAAAACAATCAAGATTTATAAATCTTTGAAACCTTTTATGGAAATTTTTTATGGAAATTTTTTTATGGAAAGTTTAACAATTTTTTAAGGAGAAGATTTATGACATATTTTCATAAGTTTTTTTTGGTCAACTATTTCCATTAGTTTTTTCTAGAATTTTTTATGGAAAAATATTTTCATATATTAGACTTCAAATATAAAAAATTGTTATTTAATTTAAGATTACTATATAAAATAATATCCTATATAAAATTACTTATATAAAAAATATTATTTTTAATTCTTTTATATTAAGGTTTTCTTTTATGGAATATATGATAGTGTAAACAATTAAAAATATAAAAAAAAATATTGTATACAAAAATCAAAGAGAAGAAAAAAATACGTATCAATTTTGGGCTTTGGATAATTTACTTTGGCTTTAGAAAACTTTTATAAAAAAATTTATTACGGAAATTCTTTTATGGAAAATTTAACAATTTTTTAAGGAAAAAATTTATAACATATATCCATTAGCTTTTTTTTTTCCAGATTTTTTTAGGAAAAAGATATTTTCACGTATTAGACTTAAAAAGTAAAAAAAAATTATTATTTGAAGAATTATTATAAAATATTTAAAGATACATTAAAAATTATTATTTAGAAAATTGTTATAGAATAATTTGAAAGTTACTTATTTATCTTACCTATTTAAAGAATAACAAATTAATTATTTAAATAATATAAAATTACTTATTTAAAAAATATAATTTTTTTTCTTATTTTTGTATTAAGATTTTACTTTATGAAGTACTAGTATTAATGGACCCGTACCATGCACGGATTTTGTTAATTAAGTATAAAAATAATTTTTTTTGTTTAATTAAAAATATTATACTAGTATTAATGGACCCGTACCATGCACGGATTTTGTTAATTAAGTATAAAAATAATTTTTTTTGTTTAATTAAAAATATTAATATTTTAAAATTTCTTAAAAAATTTATGACATATTTCAAGATTTGTAATTTACGATCTATTAATACCGTTAAACCCATAATCAAGGTTATCGTGTTTATTTAATCTTTGTAACTTCTAATTAAATTTATTTTAATGTATTCAAATCATAGATTGAATACAAAAGAGTAAAATATTTAACTAATCACATCCAAAAATTGATTGAATTCAAAGCACATAACGAAAAAGAGTAAAATATTTAACTAATCATCATCCTTTTTTTTTGTCAAGAGTAAAATATTTAACAATCCCATTCTATTATTTTACATATTTTTAAGGAAACTAAATATAATCGTAATAAATTAACTTACCAAATAAAAATATTAGTAATCAACGGTTGGATCAACGTGAGCTGACACGTGTTACGATCTCTGTAATTATCATGTTTGACATGTGGCGCGCTCTCGTCGCTCCAACCCTACTTTATATAATAAGACTAGATATCGATCACCCGTGCATCGCACGGGTTTTATTAATTAAATAAAAATTTTAATCATAAAATATATAAAATACTAGATATCGATCACCCGTGCATCGCACGGGTTTTATTAATTAAATAAAAATTTTAATCATAAAATTTATAACCATAATATATTCTAAATAATTTATTGATATATTTATTAAACTAAAATTAGATATACCTCTCTCAAGCACGAAGTCCGAGAAACTGATCTGATGGTTTCTGAACTCCTCTCGTCGGTTTTGGACGGTTGTTCCCTATTCTCGCCTTAGTGTGGCTTCTTTTCCGGGATGTTTAATTTATTGTACTTCACATAATTAAACATTTATAAATAATACTTACATCTTTTATAACAATATCGTAAGTAGTTGTTCCAACGTTTTA
>CM071720.1:1980088-1992812 GCA_036630335.1 Physaria fendleri | reverse complement strand
AGAACCAGACATCCCCTCCTCCCAGTGTTTATATAGTTACAATCCACAGAAACTAAGTCCTAAAATCTTCTCAATCGATTCTTAGTGCCTGAAACTTCCAACTTCAAAGCTTACACATGCAGAGAATCCAAATTCAATAACACTACCATATACCCCAACCACCAGTAATCGAAACCCTAAAATCTCAAATCACGATCTACAACGAAATTACTGAACTTTCCCTCCAACCTAAAGCAGAAATCTTGTAAATTCGCCCTAACTCAACCACGGAACAATCTAGCTATAAAACCAAAGGTCAACTGATGATGATAATTACACCACCTGGTAACCCTAGCTGAAAAATTCACGGGTCTGATGTTTTAATGAAGAGTAACAGACCTCCACCTGGTAACCCTAGCTGAAAAATTCACGGGTCTGATGTTTTAATGAAGAGTAACAGACCTCGATGATCGCAAAAAGGTTATAAATTTGATTGATGAAAGGAGTAAAAATTAGGGATTTGTGAAATTAGAGAGAACCCTAATTAGAGAAAGTGGAGATGGCATTGTTTGGATCTGAAAATGATGATGATGATGGTTATTGCTCTTTCAATGTGAAGAATCTGAGGGCCAAGAAGAGTTGTGAAATGATGATGATGATGGTTATTGCTCTTTCAATGTGAAGAATCTGAGGGCCAAGAAGAGTTGTGTTATGAAAAATGTTGTTTTTTTTTTTTTAATATATGGATTGAGATATTATTTCTATTTTTATTCTGTATTTTTACTAGTACCAAAAAAAAATGTAGTTAGACATTTTTTATATATTAACTACCCAACCAAAAAAAAAAAATTTATACAAAATTTTACATTTTTCTAACTGTATTTTTTTATAAAAAAAAATACTCATTATTCTAACTGTATATTATTAAAAATTACAATTTTTATGCAAATAGTGACATTTTATGTAAATTTTTTTATAGCATTTTTCTATTAAAACCTATAAAACTTAAAATTTCAGTTTATATTTTTCAAATGATTAGATTAAATTTCGGAGATAATTATATATTTGTAGGTTTAGATTTCTTTAAACCACTAGAATTTTAGTTTCCGCATTCATAATATTTTAATTTCGCATGGTAGTTAAATATATAAAAATGTAGTTTTTCTAGACAAAATTCAAAAACACCCTAATAAATTTAATTTATAACTTAAAAATGTGGGAATTTAGCATCTAGTATTTTTTTTTTACAATATTTTTAGTATTTTTTTAATTAACTAATCATATATTCATAACTTAATTATGTAAATCATTTTAAATTTACATTACTGATGACACACACAAAAAAAAATTATAAATAATAAATCAGCCAGGATTATGTAAATCATTTTAAATTTACATTACTGATGACACACACAAAAAAAAATTATAAATAATAAATCAGCCAGGATTTAAAAAAATTTTACTTGTAAAATGAATCTAATTTTTGTATTATTTTCTTTTTTTTAATGTTAATTTTTGACAATCAGATTCTGATATGTTCTTTTTCATTTTCTTCTCTAAAGGTTTATCCTTTCTTATTCAACCTGAAGGAGACTTATAGAACTGATAAAATAGAGAACAAAAATCACTTTTTTACCATAACCAATACCATAGTGAAATAATAGGTTGTACAAAGGTAACACCATTATTTGAAAATCCTGCACTAACAGGGTAAGCCTAAAAGAAGCTAGAAACCTCAGTTTCTTGCTAATTATCCGGGTCATGTTGGTCAGATCCTGGTTGTTGCCACATTGGTTGACCCATATACGGATTAGGCGGGTACGCACCGTGATTAACCATACCCGGGATTGGAGCTGTTCCTGCAGGCATGTATCCATATGGGTAAACACCAACAGCACCAGTTTCCGGGACATTAGTCCCTCTTAGATGACTTTCTATTCCCAAGACCTCATCTCGGAGATCCTCCCGGGGAACAATATCCACAAGGAAATCAAGGAAATCGAAGATATCAGTTCTGGTCACAGCAGCTGCAATATCGTTCTTTTGAAGCGTTCGCCTTTTGTTCTCTTCGGTATGGTTCCATGATCTGAGTGTTAACTCCAAAATGAACATTTCACAGGCTCTTGCGAATACAACAGGTGCTTCTGCTGAGATCATACGAACATCTTCGTCTGCTTTCATGATTTTCTTGATTCTCGCGAGAGGAAGGCTGTGGTTCTTGTAATCGGTAGTCTTCTGAGTCTCTTCGAGTTGGTCCGCCCAGAATCCTTGAAGTTGTTGTATAAGTTGTTGTTGCTGCTGGTGGGGGTGGATGTGGAACGCTAGCTGCTGGCCTGGTTGGCCTGCACCCCCGGGTACAGTAGTGCTCATCGGATTGGTTTGGTATGGGTTTGAGCCGTAGTTCATAGCTCCAGACTGTTCATTATCTCGATGAGCCATTATCTATCAGAATAAAAGACAATAGTTCATAGCTCCAGACTGTTCATTATCTCGATGAGCCATTATCTATCAGAATAAAAGACAAAACTTTGGATTGATTCTAAGTTCTTAAGAAACATCTGATCATTACAAACAAACAAAAACAAGAATCTGCTGGGATTAACTCTAAGTTCTTAAGAAACATCTGATCATTACAATCTGCTGGGATTAACTCTAAGTTCTTAAGAAACATCTGATCATTACAAACCAAAAACAAGAATCTGATGGGATTAATTCTAAGTTCTGAAGAAACATTTGATCATAACAAACCAAAAACAAGAATCTGCTGGGATTAACTCTAAGTTCTTAAGAAACATCTGATCATTACAAGCCAAAAACAAGAATTTACTGGGATTAATTCTAAGTTCTTAAGAAACATCTGACCAAAACAAACCAAAAAACAAGAATCTGCTGGGAATAGTTCTAAGTTCTGAAGAAACATCTGACCTTAACAAACCAAAAACAAGAGAATCTAATGGGATCAAAGCTAAGTTTTGAAGAAACATCTAAGCAAAACAAACGACAAACTAGAATCTGCAGGGATTAATTCTAAGTTCATAAGAAACATCTGATCATAACAACCCGAAAAAACAAGAATCTTTTGGGATTAATTCTAAGTTCTTGAGAAACATCTGATCATAAAAAACCAAAAAACAAGAATTTGCTGAGATCAATTCTAAGTTCTGAAGAAACATCTGATCATAAAAAACCAAAAAACAAGAATTTGCTGAGATCAATTCTAAGTTCTGAAGAAACATCTAACCATAACAAAACAAAGAACAACAATCTGCTGGGAATTTACTTATATACATATGGTTTAATCAGTAATCCTAGATTAACCTAGAAGATCAAAACAACAATTAGTATGAAATTCGTGAGCTTCAAATTAAAAGACAGTACATTTATACAAACCCACGAATTTGGTAAAGAAAACAGGACAATCGAAAGCGAAATCAAACCCAGAAAAAACAGAATTTGTTCATGTAACACCAAGCCCATAAAAACCCAGAAAAAACAGAATTTGTTCATGTAACACCAAGCCCATAATTGTATCATCTGAATTCACCATGAACTACACAATACATAAGTAAGATCAGTCAAATTAAAAAGAATCTGTAAACGAGAGTGACCTGCAGAAAGGGAGAATCTGAAGGAGAAGAGACGGATTACTCGTATTTGGTGGGCAGAGTTTTAAAGATCTGATTTTTGAGTTAATTTTTGTGATTTTATTTAGGGTTTTGCTTCCCCCTTTTTAGATTTTAACAATGAGGCAAATTAATTAAATTACCAAAAAAAAAAAAAGTACAAGTAAATAGAAAGTTTTAAAAAGCCGGTGACGTGTCAAGCATTAAGGCTTATACTAAAATTCTTATGATGTTCTTGTCAGACCATTATTATTATTTCATATGATTTGTAATTATCAAAGTCATTAGAACCAAATTATTATTTTAAACTAGGGACGAGCCCGCGCTCCGCGCGGGGGAAGTATTTAAAATTATATATTTTTTTAACTTATTATTTTTTTTTAACTCAAAGCTTTTTTATCAAACCATATAATCTCGATTTTTCGAGTCAGTAATTACTAATTTAATGTAATATTTTTCAATTTAAATTTTTTATATTATAAAATTAATCAATTTAAGTGAATTGGTGTACAAATTATAAAATTTCAACCAAAAAAAAAAAGAAATATAATTTTATTATAAACAAAAAACTATACTATACATAAATGGGATTAACTTAGAAAGAGATCTAAACCTTATGTTCAAATGATCTCTTTTCTCTAATGTATCTCTATTGTATCAAATGATACATATGTAACATTTACAACAAAAACAACAACAAAAATTTACAACAAATCTCCACCAACCCAAAGAATAACTATGAATAAATAAAAACTCAAATCTCATTGTAGAAAACTGTAAGAGAAGCTTGTATCTCTTCTAATGTTCTTCCTTTAGTTTCAGGTACCATAGCATATATAAATACTACACCACCACCACATATACCAAAGAAGATCAAGAATGTTCCTGAAACCAAAAATAGCAAAAAAAATCAGACAAAGTTTGAGAGTTTTAAGTCTAATGTTTTGTCAAAATGTACCTGATGCATTCCATTCTAACATGAAGTTGTAAGCAAAAGCTACAATCCAACCAAAAGACCAATTGGCTAAAGTAACTAAAGTTCCAGCAGAAACTTTAACATTCATTGGGAATATTTCAGACATTATGATCCATGGTACCTCCCATGCCTACAGCAAATGCAGAGATAAAGCCCTGTAATGTAATGTTTAAGTTAGTAACATTTTAGACAAGATCTATGTGACTTTAAGTTGCTTGAAAAAAATATTGGTTTTTTAGACTTACCACAACACCAATACATGTGAAAATTGGAGTGAGTTCATCAAGCATTCCATATGACTGTCCAAGAAACAAATAAACTTCAGAAACATTAAACAAAAGTTTGGTTATAAAGCAAATCTTCGATGTTAATTACCCGAAAACAGAAGGAGAAACTTAGGAGTAAGCTGAAAAAGCCCATTCCACCAGTAGAAGCCTGTAATTAAAAGATCATTTTAGTTTTACTTGTTTGCTTCATTTCATATTTAACCAAAAGAGATAGTGAAAAGATCATACCAATAAAAGTGGTCTTCGTCCCATTTTTTCGACCAAAATCAAACCTAATAAAGCTTTTGGTATCTACAAAACAAGAACGCTTGAGCATAAGTGTTACTCCTTGGCAAGATTTTGTTTCAAGAAGACATGAGACTATGCGCAAACACGTACCATAATCACTGCAAGAATCATTGAGCCAATGCTGCTTGAAAATCCTAACACTGTAAGAGAAGCTTGTATCTCTTCTAATGTTCTTCCTTTAGTTTCAGGTACCATAGCATATATAAATACTACACCACCACCACATATACCAAAGAAGATCAAGAATGTTCCTGAAACCAAAAATAGCAAAAAAAATCAGACAAAGTTTGAGAGTTTTAAGTCTAATGTTTTGTCAAAATGTACCTGATGCATTCCATTCTAACATGAAGTTGTAAGCAAAAGCTACAATCCAACCAAAAGACCAATTGGCTAAAGTAACTAAAGTTCCAGCAGAAACTTTAACATTCATTGGGAATATTTCAGACATTATGATCCATGGTACCTCCCATGCCTACAGCAAATGCAGAGATAAAGCCCTGTAATGTAATGTTTAAGTTAGTAACATTTTAGACAAGATCTATGTGACTTTAAGTTGCTTGAAAAAAATATTGGTTTTTTAGACTTACCACAACACCAATACATGTGAAAATTGGAGTGAGTTCATCAAGCATTCCATATGACTGTCCAAGAAACAAATAAACTTCAGAAACATTAAACAAATAAACTTCAGAAACATTAAACAAAAGTTTGGTTATAAAGCAAATCTTCGATGTTAATTACCCGAAAACAGAAGGAGAAACTTAGGAGTAAGCTGAAAAAGCCCATTCCACCAGTAGAAGCCTGTAATTAAAAGATCATTTTAGTTTTACTTGTTTGCTTCATTTCATATTTAACCAAAAGAGATAGTGAAAAGATCATACCAATAAAAGTGGTCTTCGTCCCATTTTTTCGACCAAAATCAAACCTAATAAAGCTTTTGGTATCTACAAAACAAGAACGCTTGAGCATAAGTGTTACTCCTTGGCAAGATTTTGTTTCAAGAAGACATGAGACTATGCGCAAACACGTACCATAATCACTGCAAGAATCATTGAGCCAATGCTGCTTGAAAATCCTAACAATGCGCAAACATGTACCATAATCACTGCAAGAATCATTGAGCCAATGCTGCTTGAAAATCCTAACATGAGTAAAAACAGATTTGTTACTCCAAATGAAGAAACTCTATGATCTTTAACATGTGAAGAAGAGTTTGGTTTTGTCTAGTTACCTCCTTTGTCGAATACACTCCCGACATAATACATAATCCCAGAGCTTCCAGATAGTTGTTGGAGAAGCATTAGTCCAACACCAATCTGAACCCACAAAAACACTTCAAATGTAAGTAAAAGTATCAGACAAATCAAAAAAAGTTTGATACAAGAGGTTTTGAGTTAAACTTACAACAACAGATGGATCAGACAAATCAAAAAAAGTTTGATACAAGAGGTTTTGAGTTAAACTTACAACAACAGATGGGGCATATCTTCTCTGAAACAAATCAAGAACTTTCGATTTCGGTCCTTCATCAAACAAAATCATGGTTTCCTGAAAAAATTACAATGATTTAGTCATTATTCATCTTTTGTTATGCCAAAAGATTAAAGAAACAGATAGATATGTGAAAAAGTTGTAATACTTTGATAGTGTTAGCTTCTTCTGATATATCTGCTTCTTCTCCGCGTAGAAGTTGTAATGAAGCACTGCATTCTTTATCGCGTCCCCATTTCCCCTACACACCATACAAACCAAACTAAATCATCACATTTTTTAATCAAAGATCAAAACTTTTGAAAAGGGTTCACTAAGTTTATACATACCAGTAATCTAGGGGACTCTGGAATGAAGAACAAACTCACAACTTGCAAAGCACATGGAATCAGACCTAAGACATAAAACCAATAAACTTTAAATCACTCTGCAACTACATCATTGAATAGCTAAAAGATAAGGCCATAAAGCTTTACCAATTAACGCCAATTTTCGCCAGTGGACAAAGTTTCCAATGACATAATATAAAGACAAACCACAACTTTGCATCAGCTGTAATAGACAGTTGAACCAAAAGTTAAGAATATTAGTAATATAATATCTTTTATGATTACATAAGATTATTCCTTGATTATTTTCTTTAATTACCTGATTAGCAAATACTGATTAGCAAATACAAATGCTCCTCTAACATGTTTTGGTGTTATTTCAGCAATATAAACTGGTATCTAAAATCCAAAATAGATAGTGTTAGTAAAAAAACAAACATAAAACATTTATATAATAATCTTCAAGAAAAAGATGTATTACCACATAGCTAAATAAACCAACAGCAAATCCTGTAGATAATCTTCCAATATCAAGCCACATAGAGTTTTGTGCAAATGCTACAGCAAGCCAACCAAAGATGCAGAAAACTTGAGCAAACCACATTGTCTGATTAAGAAAACAAAGAATCATCAGTACATGATTTTGAAGAGACATAAGGATAGAGTTTTTGTCTTATATAACATACCCCTTTTCTACCCATAAGATCTGCAACTTTTCCACTGAATAAAGCACCAAACATTCCTCCAAAAGTCAAGATTGAACCAAACATTGAGTACTGAATTTGCATAAAAATAAAACAAATTAGAATAAAGTTAGGTAAAGTAAAGAATTTTGATTGATGAATTGCTTCTTACTTGTGCAACAGAGAGACCTAAATCATTTACAATCCCTGTTTGAGCGCAACAGAGAGACCTAAATCATTTACAATCCCTGTTTGAGCAACAGATGAATAACCAGCCTGCAAATTTCAAAAAAGACCCAATTTTTATCAGATTCTATCATAAATCACACAACTTTAGATATAAAAATTGTGTTTTTGATGAACCCAGAAGAAAAAAGATTGAGAATTTGATAACTTACGGCACAACCAAAGCAGAAAGAACCACAAACAGAAACAAAAGTACTAAAGAGGACAACACCAGTAATACGACACTCATTGATGTCGTTTTGGTTCTTCCTTAATAACAAACCAGCTTCTAAGTTTCTTGAACTCTCCGACATAGTCATCTTTAACAAAAACAAACCAAAGCTTGAGACTTTGTTACAGCTTTATGTTTTTGTTTGAATTTGCTTTTTGGGTTCCATTAGAGAACTGAATTATAAAGCTCATTTATAATCCATTAATAATGGAGAAATAGAAGCCAAAGGTCAGAGCTTTCTCATCTTTACTTTTCTGTCACGTTTCTTGCTATTTTTTTTTAATGGAGAAATAGAAGCCAAAGGTCAGAGCTTTCTCATCTTTACTTTTCTGTCACGTTTCTTGCTATTTTTTTTGTTATTATTCACATTTTTTCCTTATTTAACTTTTAAAAAATGGAATTTATTCTAATTGGATTTTATTTTATGAGTCATCATCTTTATCAAATTGTTTTATATTTTATGCTAGTGGTTATCCACATTTTATGGGGTAATTTTGGTAAGTGATTAGGCATAAGTGTCTGATGAATCCAAAAAGTAAATTGAGTGAAAAAAAAAATGGGATGAATTTTGTGTATTTAAATGGCTAGATACACTAGTGAATGTTTTTTTATTGTGTGTGTGAACTGGTTTAATTAATTTATATTAATTGTTTTTGTCTTTTTGTTTATTTATAGTAATAAAAAAAATGGAACCAAAATATACATGACACGTGTTCTTACGTTATCTGATTTTTTTGTCTACATACTAACATACAATCACTTTTTATTTTTGGTAAAGAATAAAAATTAGGATATTTAACTATTTTTATTATATGTATAGAGAAGATAAGAGTTTCTTGAATCTTATATAAAATAGAAATATTTAATTAATTTTTATAGAAAAAAATTAGAGTAAAATGGATATTTGAACCAAAAAATCTATATTTTATTAATTGTCTAAATTTGTTTTATTTTACGTATAAAGGTTTGGGTTTTTTTTTGGTGGTGTTCTATAATAAATCAAACATGTGACTACTTTTTTTAAAGCTTTTTGATCCAAAAAAAATAAAAATTTACTTTTTGGCCTCGCAAAAAATAATAAAATAAAATAATGTCAATTCGACCGTTAACTAATTTTTTTTAGAATGTAGATTAAAAAATAATAATGATATTCCTCCGATCACAAATAAGTGTCGTTTTAACTGTTTTCACGCATATTAATAAAGTTGTTATTTGATCAAATAAGTGTCGTTTTAACTGTTTTCACGCATATTAATAAAGTTGTTATTTGATATTACTACTATATTAACTAACCATTTTTTTTCTTTTATCCATCACTTAGATTTATTGATTTTTTTAAAAAAAAACCTCTTAGTATTCTACCCATATTAAGTGATTATTTTGTTAAAATTGAACAAGTTATATTAAAATCCGTGAAACGATACTTAATTTTGATAAAACAAAATACTTCAGAACGACATTTAATAGTGATCGAAGGGAGTATATATTTTTCTTTAAATATTTTATTTTTTGGGTTTTTGATATAAAAAAATAATATATAGCTCATTAATTGACCATTGGTCATTTTATTTGTATATAGTTGACTTGAAATAAATGTTAATATTCACATTTTATTCCACAAAATAACGTGTTACGTACGTGTTAGTATTATTTCATCTTGGTGAGTTGTATTGTTGGAACACGATATGACACACATGTTACGACAAATATAACATAAACATTGGGTCACAAGTCAGAACGGTGACAAATTATATGACACACATGTTACGACAAATATAACATAAACATTGGGTCACAAGTCAGAACGGTGACAAATTAATTAGAATGAGATTTGAGGTAACATTAAGCATAAAGATCATTAAAGTTAAAAGTTATAACTTACACTCTTAAGATAATTAGTGATACTATTATCCTTAATCCAAATAGCTACATAAAGAGTGTTGACCACAAGCATTATTACTCTTAATTATATATATGACAACACAACTTTTCTGTTAAGCATAATACTTTTTCACCAAAAGAAAAAGAAAAAAACTAAAAAAAGCCTTTTAACATTTTTTTATAAATAAACTACTTTTATTAACCAATAAAGGATTTAAAAACATAAAAAAAAACGCAGAATCGATTTAGTGAAAGAGTCGACTAACAAGTTTTCTAATCGAGAAATAAAAGAAAAATCATCAAATGAGGCCGAAGTCAGCAAATAATATAATATCGGACAAGATTTTGTAGAATTTTTTGTGTTTTTATTTCGACATAAGAGTTTTAACAAGTTTTTAAGAGTTTGGATAATAGATTTATTATTAGGTCTTTAAGTATCATTCTAGAAGCATTTTTCTACATTAAAATGTCAAAGATTTCTGATTTAATTTAAGCTAATTTTTTGAACAAAATATAACAGACTTGCAAGAATCAATTATTTTCTTTTATATTTTATATATCTAATTTGTTTACTAACTCGACTTTTTAAAAAAAAATGTCAACACCTTCTATATTGAAACGTAGTTAGCATGATGAAATCTTGAATATTCTAGACAAGTGTATTGAAACGTAGTTAGCATGATGAAATCTTGAATATTCTAGACAAGTGTATAAAAAAATAATATTTGGTCTTACGTGAAAATATAAAATACTCAATTTTAAAATTAATAATAAAATCCTACGTGGTTTATCATTTCACCACATATTGTGATATATTAGTTGTTACATTCGAATATTATATATATAAAATTTCAAGCATTAAATAGTAAACGCGTTGTTGAAACGTTTAAAGTCGTGCACGTTATCGATTGCTTTTAGATTGTAATGAGCAAAATTCAATATTCCTTAATAAAGCAAATTTTAAGAAACTAACTACTACAAACCTCAAAAGTCTTATGTTCAACTAGACTTCATATAATTATGACAATTTGTCAATATCTAATTTGATTACTCATTATGGAAATTAATCAACAACTTTTGAATATATATTTTTCTGACATAAAAGGTTTTTATTGTCTTATCTTTAGTTTATCAAAAGTAAAAAGAAAAAGAAAAAAAAAGAAGAAGCATGGGGGCACAAGCTATCAGACGTAGCGAATCACCCCTTCATGCCGAATTCGAAGGATTTTTATGGGCAATAGAATGGATGGTATCAAATCAGTACGATTCGGTGGCTTTTTTTTCTGACAGTTTGGAACTTGTGAAGATGATGTCATCTCTTGCGGAGTGGCCTACGTTTTCACTATACCTTCATGAAGTTCACCGATTAAGAGAAGTTATTTCCGATTTTGCAATCCATCATATACAGACGTAGCGAATCACCCCTTCATGCCGAATTCGAAGGATTTTTATGGGCAATAGAATGGATGGTATCAAATCAGTACGATTCGGTGGCTTTTTTTTCTGACAGTTTGGAACTTGTGAAGATGATGTCATCTCTTGCGGAGTGGCCTACGTTTTCACTATACCTTCATGAAGTTCACCGATTAAGAGAAGTTATTTCCGATTTTGCAATCCATCATATATCTCGCACTATCAATTCTGAAACGGACGCCCTAACTCGAGGAGCTCGAAGCAATTCTATCACCGCTCGTTATGTTAGTGATGTTTCCCGGCCTGGTTGACTAGTTTGGGGTGATTGTTATTTTATCTGTTGATAAAAAAAAGAAAAAAAAAAAAGAAGAAGCATTTTTATGTGTTTGAGAAACTAAAAACACCATAATTTATGAATTATCACATTTTTTATGTTGCCCTATGTAGAGGTATTTATGAATTATCACATTTTTTATGTTGCCCTATGTAGAGGTAATAGGATTGTTTTTTTTTTGTCCACTTGATTCAATTAATCTCATATTTATAATTTAATTTTATTAAAGCCAAAGTAACTTACTAGGGTGTATTATTGGCTTTAGAAGTGAAATTATTTTATGAGATTTGATATCAGTTAGGGATGCTTTTAAAATTGGGATATTCAAAAGAATTAGCTAGATCTGAAAATAGATCCGTATATTTTGATTTTTAATGTCTAGATATTTGAATATGTATTTTGTAATTTATATCTAAATTATATTACATTAGTAATTTCATAATTTTTGGGATATATTTGGAGATTTATATGAAACAGATTAAAATAAACTAAAATATATTTCTGATAAAATTATTAGAAAACCATAACTTAAATTTAAAGTTTATCATTATTTTAAGGGTCGTCGATCTGAGAAAAAAAAAAAAAGGTCGTCGATCTATATCTACACGAAGTTTACCATATAACTATCATTACACACGAACTTTGACCCTCATCTCAGATCCACATAGTTCGGAAGTTAAAGGCATATTTTCACACGAACTTTGTCCCTCATCTCAAACCCATACAGTTCGGAAGTTAAAGACATATTTCCACCTAAATTGTAAATTAAATATTTTTTCTAATTTTATTTTAGATTGCAAAATTCAATATTCCTTAATAAGCAAATTTTAAGAAACTAACTACTACAAACCTCAAAAGTCTTATGTTCAACTAGACTTCATATTATTTTAGATTGCAAAATTCAATATTCCTTAATAAGCAAATTTTAAGAAACTAACTACTACAAACCTCAAAAGTCTTATGTTCAACTAGACTTCATATAA
>CM071720.1:1968195-1980076 GCA_036630335.1 Physaria fendleri | reverse complement strand
CAATTTAAAAATGCTTTTTTATGAGTTTGAGAAAATAAAAAGACCATAATTTATGAATTTTAAAGTTTTAAAGAATAGAGAGAACGATGTTTATTTATTTAATTTTTTGGTGAGTCACATTTGTTTATGTTGCCCTATGTAGAGGTAATAGAATTGTTTGATTCGAAGATGTTAAAAATCCAAATTATTCGAATCAATTACACCCCCAAGTTGTTGAATCTGATGCTGAAAATCCAAAAATCTTCCAAATTTTTGAAATAGATGGTTTCTGTTTTTTCTTTTTTTTTTTACAATAAAAAATAAAATATTTGATATGGACATAAGACACTTGGCATGAAAGTACACAAAGCATGTTATGTTCAGAGACGCTTACATGTGTGGTGGATTTGATTGGTTTGATCCTCGAAGGTCGTGTAATTTAGTTGCATGATTGTAACTTTTAACGTTTAAAAAATGCATGTTGTATTTAGGATCATCTGTTATTATGGAGTAAATTATTTGAAAAAAAATGCATGTTGTATTTAGGATCATCTGTTATTATGGAGTAAATTATTTGAATAATGTCCCTAATTTACAGGGAACTCAAGATAGCTTGACAAATAAGGTGGTTGACACATTGGTAGAGATGTATGAAATTATAATAAGTATCATGTTACTTGTACATATAATTAGTACTGTCAAGTGGGCATACCCGCCCCACCCTGCGAAAATGGCCGTGGGCTTTACGTTTTTTTTACAAAATCCGCACCTGCCCCGCTAAGATGCGGGTATCTATCGTTCAACCCGCAACAAAATCCGCACCTGCCCCGCTAAGATGCGGGTATCTATCGTTCAACCCGCATGTGCCCTGCATTTACCCGCGGGTATCCACGGATTCGCCCGCCAAACCCACAAAAAAAATGAAACTCGCCCCACAAAACCCGCAAATAAATAGTCTTTTTTTTGGGTGCTCAAATTCCCCCGCGGGATCCGCGGACACAGTGACATGACTACATATAATGTTAGTAAACACCATATTCCATATAATAATAAATAAAAAGTTCAATTTTTACATATAATAATAATAATAAATAAATAAAATTTCACTATTTACCATTGATTAGGGTTAGGGTTGGATAATTTAAACAAACTTGAAATTCGAACAAAAATCTTGAACGTAGACCTAACTCATAAATCATAATTATCTATTGGCTTTTAAGTGGAAAATATGTAAGTTTGGGTTTGGGTGTCAGATTTTACCAAAATTTGAAATTATATTTCCGAATAAATATACACGAACATAATATAATATATAGATAATGATTTTATATGACCTAATCTTGAACGTAGACCTAACTCATAAATCATAATTATCTATTGGCTTTTAAGTGGAAAATATGTAAGTTTGGGTTTGGGTGTCAGATTTTACCAAAATTTGAAATTATATTTCCGAATAAATATACACGAACATAATATAATATATAGATAATGATTTTATATGACCTAAATCTTAGATTACCAAACCTAGATTTTGTTGGACTTCTTGTTTCACATGCCTAGTTTTGATACTAAATATAGATGTTTGACTTGTATTTTGTTTTGTCTTTAGTCTTAAATCAAGAGAGAAAAAAGAAGAAGTAAAAGAAGAAGTAACTATCAGAACTGAGACAGGTGCATGATTCATTGATAATTTGATATTGAGAAAAAAAAGTAGTTACTCATATCTTTTAATCCATTAGTTCCATGTGAATAATATAGTGGGTGCTCCAATAATAATTTAAGACCTAAAATAGAATGATAAATATTATGAAATGCAAAAAAAATATGGCGAATAAATTTGTTATTATACATTATATATTTCTATATCATAAGTGAGGATTGGTCTTGGCGCTCATGATAGATAAAACCATTCGCAATAACATAAGTGCTATCAAAGGTTTAGGTGATCACAAATACGATGATGGACTCATTGCTTGGTTTGCTAGTCGAGTATAGTGGCTGATTTGATCTCATAGATAACTTCACCAAGCTTCTCTTCTTTTTCCCTCCTCTCTTAGGAACTAAGGTGTCGTCTGGGCGTACGGGAAGATTGGTCTTAAACATGGATCTTTTCCTATAGGCGATAGCGATACTTGGTTTTCTATGTTTTCTTTTTCATAGGTTTTTTCAAGCTTCTGTTAATTTTATTTGTCAACATAAAAGTGTCAATCTTTGTTAAAAAACATTTTCGTTTTTTTGTGGAATAAAATTTAACATTCTTACAAATATATATATATATATATATATCCAACATTCAGTAGATACAAACAAAATTACAACATAAAAAATATTAATCTGTAAATTATTCTCTTGTCGTAAATCATATATATGCTCTTACAAATAATTCTCCATGCTTATTCTTTTAAAAGATAGAATAATAATAATGAGCTTTGATATTTTAGAAAAAACATGTTTTTAGTATGATGATCAATCATTTAATTTGGTTGATGAATTATCAAATGACAATCAAAAACATAAAAAATATTAATCTGTAAATTATTCTCTTGTCGTAAATCATATATATGCTCTTACAAATAATTCTCCATGCTTATTCTTTTAAAAGATAGAATAATAATAATGAGCTTTGATATTTTAGAAAAAACATGTTTTTAGTATGATGATCAATCATTTAATTTGGTTGATGAATTATCAAATGACAATCAAATTTTAAAAGAGTTTACTATATTATACACATGATTGTTATGTATGAAATATAGATTTGAAATACTTTTTGAACTAGTAAGGACAAAACAAAGACAATAATGGTGTCTTCATTAATATCAAGAATAGGTACAAGGACCACAAAGATGGGCTTGTCCTATAGCTTTCTATTTTCTTGTATGTGGACAATGTTTGTACTCTTAAACCATGTTTAGATTATAGAGATCGTAAAATCAATACCTAAAATTACTTGCCTAGATTGTACTTCATTCAATAATTTGGTTTTTGAGCTGATCAATCTACAATTTATAAAGAGTCGAAAATGTATCCGAGATCGACAGTCAAAGGAAGAAGGAGATATTTCCGGTTACAACTCAAAACAGCTTGCTTAGAGAAAGACTGACTCTCTTACGGACCTGATGGACCTTCTGTAGGTTCAGATCCACAAAAGCACCGGCATTCCCTGTAGTCACCACCAGTTTCACCTGAGCATACTCCACTCTGGAAGTAACCTTACCTAGTGGATCAAGGTTTCTACAGCTCAATTGACAATGCGCCAGAATATACCACACAACAACCAGCGTTTGGTGCAGCACCTGCATTTGAGTTGAGAAAAAAAGGTTCCATTCCTACTTATAAGCTAAGCCAATCGATCGATGCAAAGTATGTTTTGAGCTGTAGTGTAGGTCACTTGCTCAACAACTGCCTTCTTCCACAATAGCTTCCTCTCCATCCTGAGGCGAGTCCCATAAATCTGAATGCACATAATCCAGAGGATTCTTAGTACACTCGTATATATTGAGCTCGTAATGGTACCTCACTATTAAAGAACTCGAGTGCTGAAATATGATTAAAGGTAGGTCTAGGCATTTGGTATTCGGCTCGGTTCGGTTAATTTAGGTTTTAGTTATTCCGGATATATAAAATTTGGTAACTATTTAGGAACCTTGTCGGGTTTGGTTCCGTTCGAGTCCATATAATTCGGATTGGATTCAGCATGGTTACCTAAAATTAGGATCCAATTAAGAACCGAAAAACGGTTATATTAGGTTTGATTCCTCTGGTTTTATCCATAAATATCCAAAAATAACCATAAATATTCAAAACTCAATAACCATAAATACCCAAAATTCCAAAAATAACTACTAAAACCTCAAACTCGATAACCGTAAGTATCACAAAAACATTAATTAATCATAGAAAAGAAAAAAATATCAACATTTTTTTCTAAAAAGGTAATAATACAAGTTGTTTATTTAATTTTAACTATATACAATATATATATATACTAAGTTTTAAATTTTTTAGGTATTTTAGGTATCCGTTCGGTTTTTCGGATATTACCCGAATTCAGATCGAAAATGCGGATCTAAAATAATCAGAACCAAACATATATGATATATCAATTAAGATGGAACCGAGGTTGAATCGAATACTCTTTTTCGGTTCGGATCGAGTTTTTTTTATTCCCAGTTAAATAAGGTAAAACCGAGGTTGAATCGAATACTCTTTTTCGGTTCGGATCGAGTTTTTTTTATTCCCAGTTAAATAAGGTAACTTTAAACGAGGAAGAATAGAGTGATGCCTAGGAATTTTTTTCGTTAATCTTTATTTGCATTGGATTATATGATACGGTAAAAAATATAATTAACTCTCACATCACACCTATACTAAAGTCTTGGTTAGAATTTTTTTTTAACTTAATAATCTTTAAAACTCAATCATAATTTTCTCAATGAACTTTTTTTTTTAACACGTAGCCTAGTGGCTAATAACCCCAACAACCTCGTGGAGACCAGGGATCGATCCACCTACCGACCTTGAATTCTAGTGTCCATAAAATCGTGGAGACCAGGGATCGATCCACCTACCGACCTTGAATTCTAGTGTCCATAAAAGCGAGGGAGCCTACCAAGTAGGCTATCAACTCCAAACTCTCAATTAACATTAAGTAAAGCATATATACTTCAATAGTTTTTGAAAACAAAAAAAAAAACATAAAAGACATATTTATACTCTCAATTAACATTAAGTAAAGCATATATACTTCAATAGTTTTTGAAAACAAAAAAAAAAACATAAAAGACATATTTATTTTATTTATAACTATATTTTAACACAAAATTAACTTATAGATGATATTTATGTATAGTTTACTTGACATGATGGCTTAAACTGAAAAGTAAACTACTAGATTGATTGGATAGACAAAGAACTAAAATTTTGAAATATCCTTCTTCTTTTTTTTTTGTCTATTGCGATTATGATTTAGAGTAGGGAATAGTAGACATATGAGGAAATGATAGGATAGGAATGGCTCAAATCTCATATATATTGAGATAAGGACCAAGTCCCTACCGACAATGAGATCTTATATAGCTTTCTTTTGTTCTTGTCATTACAAGAAGTTGAAAAAAACCCTTATCACTTTACTGTTTGTTGTATAGTGTTTTTAAATTATGTTTATATTATGAAGAACCCTAATTAAGACAGAATTGATAAGACATCTTATCATTCTGTGGACAAAGATTAGGATTGACAAGTCTCGACCGGCCATAATCTCATGGCTTAATGAACCAAAGTCACTAGTGACGTTGTATATAAGTATTCACATATTGAGATTACTCTATCTAGGACTCATCACTCATGTCATCTTTAAAAGCTTCTATTGTGTTAACCAAACTCTTTTTATTCATGAATATGGTAAAAATACAGAACTGTAAAATGTGTTGAGTCATTAAGCTCAAAGATTGTACCAATACACCAACAGATTCACACAAATTACCCAACCAAAGTCTAAAGGTTGATTCTCCTTATTACATTGATCTCTTCTTTGGAAAACGTAAGCTTTAGCCTTGGAGACCAATGATGCCTGCAAAATTGTAGATGAGAGACTTTCAATTGATCCTTCTCAGGTCTATAAGGTTTGAATGAGAATTCATTAGGATATGGTTTTGCGAGATAAAGTCCGATGAACCTATAGTATCTTTCAGACAAAAATGATGAAATAGAAGATTGCTTTTCGGTCAAATCCCAAAATGCAAGATGATATATAAAAAGCCAAGATGAACCCTTAAGTTGGTAGCGAATCTATGGGGTTCAAGGTGACAGTGATGGTGATTATCCAGTTGCTGATAGAAGAAGTGAGAACATGTGGTTCAGTTTTACTTACCACAAGCAACACGACCGCCTGCATTTCCTGTAGCCAGGCTGAGTTCATGGCCTCCTGAAAATGTTATATAAAAAAACACAAATGAGTCAAGGTTATAGAGTGTTCTTGTGGTGGATGTTGAATCATAAGCATGATCCAGTAGATGTGCTAGCACAAAAAATCTAAAAGAAAACTATAGTCAGAGGTCATCATCACCCTTTCCGAGGTCATCAGGGTCTGCATGGACAACAACAGCCCTTCCAACAATGGAGTTTGGTCCAGTAAGAGGAATCTGTGAAACAAAAACAAAATATCTCATAAGAGTTTGGTTCACCATAGTAGTTCTCGATTACGAAAAAAATCATAAAACAGGTATGCTACGAGCCTACGACTACGAACCTGGCTGTCAGTGATTGTGAAGGTGGCAGTTCCTGAGAAAGAAAAACAAAAGATTTTGTATGTAAATCCATGAACTATAAAACTAAGACTACAAAAGCACACTTGAGGGAGAGAGTAGCAAAGAAACGTGGCGGAAAAGTGCCTAAAGATGTTGAGAAAGAATACCATCATCTCCAACAGTGATGTTTCCCAGATCACCAGCATGTCGATTAGCATCCTCTGGAGCACCGTGTGTCTTACCATCAGGGTTAAAATGTGGACCTAGAATAACAATTAGACCAAAGGCGTAACAACAATTTCGATTAAGTCAATGATAACTAGAGTTTCCAATATGAAACATAACAGTAAACTCCTCCAAAACTTCGTAACACATTCAAAAATTGTGTTACCAGTAGACATGCAACCATTGGTGGTGTCACCAAGAGCATGAACATGGAAACCATGGAGACCAGGCTTAAGACCAGAAACTGTTCCACTCACAGTAGTCACACCTACAAAAAACAACAACACAAGGACTCAATAGGCTTCAAAGGTCTTATAAAGCACCAAAAAAATAACACTAACCATCTCCCTCCTGGGTGAAGAAGATAGTCCCTTTAACACCCTCACTACTGTTCAAAACAGCCACACCTTTCGCCATAGTTTATAACCTTTGTGATCTGCAAATTTTACAGAAGTCTGTTACACTTGTATCAACACATATACAAACATGTACAGATCCAGAGACAAACAAATACATTAACATAAAAGGAAAACCCAAAAACATCAAAATGATGATCTCATCTAAATTTGTAACCTTTCAAACGCACCCAAAATAAAAAACAGATCTTTAATAGAAAATCCACTGACCCATTGATCATAAATCGAAAACCCATCTCCTCAAAAATCTAATTCGTGGATTCATCTCAAAATTCAGCATAAAACATGGCAAAAACTCGATCTAAGATTTGAAAGAGATCAAACAAATGAAACCCCTAGAAAGAATCAATCATATAATACCTCAGGGAACCCCTTTGGAAAGAACAAGTTTTTGTAGCAATCAAATAAAGCTTCGTTTTTTCTTCTGCTTGGTTCTCTCTGTATAGGTTTGTTTCTATATAGTGATGAAGTCAAAACTCTGAATTTGAGGTTAGGTTAGTGATTTGCCACGTCATTATATCATTTGAAGATAAGCCTTTCCCTAACTTTGACTCTAATCACGCTATATCCGAACCCGGTATTTGAAACCGAACCCGGAATTTCGGGTTATTGGGGACCTCTTTGATTATCGTTCGTTCTCTGGATATTTTGTTTGTTTGTTTGTTTTGAATCATTTATTGGGGACCTCTTTGATTATCGTTCGTTCTCTGGATATTTTGTTTGTTTGTTTGTTTTGAATCATCGTTCATTGTGATTTTTAACCTTCTTTAGGATTTGATTTAGATATCGAAATCGCTTAGGGCTCGAGAAGATTCATGTGATCTACGTTTTACTATTGGCTAACTTTGTCTTCCTGATCGCTGAGAATATACGAACACATTATCAAGGTCAAAAATCAATGTATATTTCACGTTTTTAGTATTCCGGCGAATTTGCCACGTCAATGAATTTGTGCGGTGGTTGGTTTACGGTGACGATAGATGATAATGCGGAATCAGATATTTAGTATTTGAATTTTTTAGGGAGGAGGATTTGGCTGTTGTTCTGGTTGATTGTTTTGTTAGATTTCATTTTGTTTTCAATGGGAGATCGAGTGTTTATGATTGTTTCAAAGAGAGTATTGATCTGATTTTGATATTTGTTTTAGTAACAAAAGTTTCATGGTTGAATGATTCTGGGCTAATATAGTATGTTTTTCCTCTCTAGCTTTTGTTGAAATAGGGGTGGAGAGAATCCTGTTGCAAGTGGTAGCTGTTTTGACGCTGAGTGATTTCTTCAAAGCAATATGAATATGCCGCTGTTAGATATTCAACCACCAACATTGAAGTTTGTAGGTAAGATAACAGAGTACTGATTCTTAACATTTAGTTTATTGAGTAGACAATGTAGTCGTCGTTAATACTTTCTTATCTTTCTGAAGTTTGAGAGCGTGTATTTCTTAGGCAAAGTTGTTGAATAGTCATTAGTCTAATAGAAAGCTACGTCTGCAGAGATATGTTCCTGTTTTGAATACTCGTTTCTGAATTCTCATTACTTTGTGTAAAATTCTATCATAGTGGTGCTATTGTTTATGGTTCTGTTCTCCTGTAAGATGAGTTGATGTGATGTTAATGTGGCTGTTGTTTTGAGGATTTTTCCAACTATTTTCTGCTGCGAAAATGTATGTAGTGAAATTATGTGATGTGATTTCTTAAACTCTCATTTGGGTTCTGAGGATTTATTAAGAGAAGATGGAAGTTGTTAAAAGAATAGATTTGTCCTGGAATTTTTATCCTTGTAATACTAACTAGTTTCCTCTTTTGTAGTTGACCTGCCTCTTTTGTAGTTGACCTGAATAAGCAGACTTCCTGTATTGTAAAGCTAACCAATACAACTCATCAGTATGTTGCATTTAAGGTCTAATGAACATTCTTCTCAAACTTCTTCTCTTTCTTTCTGGCTTCAGGATATCAAATATCTTCAAAATGAGAACAGTAATTTCTTTTCGGACATGAATTTTTATGGATATTAAAGCTAAATCAGATTGGTGTGACAGGTTAAAACCACATCACCGAAGAAGTACTGTGTTCGTCCAAATGTTGGTGTTATTGCACCAAAATCATCCTTTGAATTCACTGGTATGTCTACTTTTTATATCCTTCCCTACAATGCTTGAATTTCCTGCACCTACATTCTTAGGCCGATTTGATAAGTTGTTGCATGATGTGTGAAGTGGGGAATGCACTGGAATATATGAATAGATTTATTTTTTGTCCCTTGGACTTGAACAGTGTTTGGAAACTTGTTTTAAGATCCTAGCCTTTCAGAGTTCACAATGTAGTTCTATAAGACTGAGAATGTATCTGCTCCTGATGGAATTAGTAAAGTTCAACTTTTTTCTTATTACATGAAAATTGCATTTTAGTTTGTTTTGAGTATTCAGAATTCTAAACTGAATGATGGATGGTTCTTGCATATTCAAATTCAGTCAATCCTTTGGGCCTTGGCTATTAATTTTTAAGTGTTGTTGATACAGTCATTATGCAAGCTTTTAAAGAACCACCTCCAGACTTGGTTTGCAAAGACAAATTCTTAATCCAGAGTACTACTGTATCTGCAGAAACAACTGATGTGTTACATAAGCATTTTAAAAGCCTAGGATGGTTTGACATGTTAAGTTACAGGCAGCCGATAATACAGAGGAGTTACAGCCAACAAAAATGGAAGATTTAAACACTGTCAATGACTTGAAGGCAACAAATAACTTGGAAGCTCCCGTGAAGAAGGTCATGGATACAACACCTAAGGATCAAGGGTTTACTAATGGAATAACCTATCCTGACGAACCAAAGATAACTAAGGAGAGAGATTTTGTCCAGCATGTCAAAGGAATGGATGAACTTAAGTTGGTTAAAGATGTTGAGGACATGAAGCAGAAAGTACATGCTCTTGAATCCAAGTTAAAACAGGTCTATTTGAACATATTTAATGTTGAGGACATGAAGCAGAAAGTACATGCTCTTGAATCCAAGTTAAAACAGGTCTATTTGAACATATTTAGAATTCCATAAACTTCTGTGCTATAACTGTTACTGTATTAAAAACTTAAAATCTGCTGCAGGCTGATTCAACCATTTCGAAGCTAATAGAGGAGCGGTCTATAAGCTCCCAACACAGAGAAACCTTGCAACATGAGCTGGTGAGAACACTACTGTCATTCTTTCTCCTATAACCAAATCACTTCAATAAGAACAACCTTGTATTATAATGATACAGGCGGGACTGAAAACGAAGAAGATAGTGAAAGAAGTATATGTTGGGTTCCCTCTTCTGTTCGTATGCACTGTGGCATTCATCAGCATTGTTATCGGGTATTCTCTCTGCACTTGACTACTCGGTTCGGTTCTGTTTCATCATATCAACGATGCTATCGGAATATATAAATGATGCTCTGTTGGGGTTTGGTTAGTAGCCAATTATAAATGATTCTCCGGCACATTTAAAATGGATAGTACACAGACTGTATAGCGTTGATCTTACTTAACACAAGGACATATAGTACAATGATATGCTATGTTACCTATATAACAAAGAACACAAACTACTTAATGTGTCCTTTTGTGAGAATAATGGTTTGAACGTAGAGGCAACCCATAAATGCCATTTTTTCTGATTGAGCCGCACCAAACGCTCTGCGTAAGACCATTCGAAAAGTCATCCATTTCGACTATTTTACCTCACACACGTTTAACTTTGGAGTATGTCGCTATGTTTGACCGAAAATATAAGCATACAGCTCAAATCTTCTCGTACACCACCATATTTTCAGTTCGGAATGTTACAAATTACCGACAAAAATAGTTAATGGAAAAGACAAAGAGTGACTCGTGAAACTTGACAGATCCAAAAAAGCAAGAGTTAGAAAAAAGCAAGAGTTAGAAAAAAAGTTCTTCCCTCTTCTTTAAGTCACCAATTAAATATCACATATACACATACATATATTGCATTTAATTTCATATACATATATTCACACACATCTATAAAAAGACCATAAAAACTCATCAGAGAGATCTAGAGAAAAAAGAGATATGGGTAGACCTCCATGTTGTGATAAGATAGGTATCAAGAAAGGACCATGGACTCCTGAAGAAGACATCATTCTTGTTTCTTACATCCAAGAACATGGTCCTGGAAACTGGAGATCTGTTCCTACCAACACTGGTTCTTGTCTTGTCTTTCTTCTCTACTCTTTTGTTTCTTTTCTTCTACTTGTTTGGAATACATGTCTTAATGTTTTGAATCTTTTGTAAAGGGTTAATGAGATGCAGCAAAAACATATATTCACACACATCTATAAAAAGACCATAAAAACTCATCAGAGAGATCTAGAGAAAAAAGAGATATGGGTAGACCTCCATGTTGTGATAAGATAGGTATCAAGAAAGGACCATGGACTCCTGAAGAAGACATCATTCTTGTTTCTTACATCCAAGAACATGGTCCTGGAAACTGGAGATCTGTTCCTACCAACACTGGTTCTTGTCTTGTCTTTCTTCTCTACTCTTTTGTTTCTTTTCTTCTACTTGTTTGGAATACATGTCTTAATGTTTTGAATCTTTTGTAAAGGGTTAATGAGATGCAGCAAAAGTTGTAGATTAAGGTGGACAAATTATCTAAGACCTGGAATTAAAAGAGGAAACTTTACTCCTCATGAAGAAGGCATGATCATTCACTTACAAGCCTTATTGGGTAACAAGTAAATTCTCAAACAATCTCTCAATGGTTTTTATATCTTGATGATCATATAACTATATGAACCCTAAATATGTGTATGTGTTTTTGAATCTAAAGATGGGCATCTATTGCTTCATATCTACCACAAAGAACTGATAATGATATTAAGAACTATTGGAACACACATTTGAAGAAGAAGCTTAACAAGTCTGAGAGTGATGAAGGAAGCAGATTAATGAACATGGAGATGCAAACTTCTGGTGCAAGAAACTTTAGATCTACTTATGCTTCAAGTACTGA
>CM071720.1:1897103-1909615 GCA_036630335.1 Physaria fendleri | reverse complement strand
GGGAACGGGTTAAACTCCTGGAGAAATTCAGGTGAAACTCGAGAAAGCTTTTGAGCTCATCAGTCTCAACGGGTTAAACTCCTGGAGAAATTCAGGTGAAACTCGAGAAAGCTTTTGAGCTCATCAGTCTCCTTGTCCTCCTTTCCTTATAACACTTGCTTAACCTGCAAGAATGAGCTCGGGTCAGCACTAATTGCTGAGTGAATGGAAAAACACAGCTAACTACCCAAAACCCACAACACACCATCAACATACATATGATGTGCTCTAAGTTTTTCCCCAAATAGTTACCGAAAGTATACAATATACCGCAACAGTACGTAAAGATCGGTCCCACAGAGATCAAGGAACTTCTTGGATCTGAACTTGTGTAAGAAAATCTAAAGCTAGGATAAAATATGAGTTAGGGTTTTGGTATAGCTAGAGCTGTAAACTAATGCTAAACGTGTAACTATTAATGATAAAAACGTTAAGCGACGAGGATTTATAGGGATTCTCGTCCCTTCTGATCAGACAACTATTCAAGATTCGATTAACTATCATTCCTTGAAGTCTAGCTTTTCTTGTTATCGCATAGCTGCAAGAGGATTCTGTTGAAGAACCACTGCCTAGCATCACGCCTCAGTCCTTTCTAACTACATTATTCTCTGTACCACTAGATCCGTTCAGTGATTTAAACCTAGACATCTCGCTTCGGCGTGATACATAGAGCGTTAAATATAATAGCTGTCATAGTTTACAACCTTGGCATATCCAGAATCAATATGGTTTCTGATATACCTTGATTTTGACCACTTATGAGCGTTGTTTTGCAGGTGTATTAATATCCTTTTTATTGTCTTATTGTCTTATTAGTGTCTTATTAGGTCAAGAAGTGCCCAAGGTCATATGCATGGATGAAACACTTGAAAAGGAGCAAAAGGAAGCATTCTGGACCAGTTTATCTGTGCATGTGTGTGCCTGTTGTACTGATTGCTTGAATATTGTTCTTGTGTTTAATAGTGAAATTCTTTGATGAGGTCTAGAGGTGTACACGGGAGGTCTAAATGCAGGTTACCCTTTGATGAGGTCTAGAGGTGTACACGGGAGGTCTAAATGCAGGTTACCAGTAAACCAAATACCGGCTGAGCTGCTGCATTCATTCATTCATATGTTTTGATGATCCTCAAATCTTATAAGTACATAAACAACAATTTCGATGAACATTATTATCGAATATTTGATCATCCTCAAATCTTATAAGTACATAAACAACAATTTCGATGAATATTGTTATCAAATATTTGATGATCCTCAAATGTTATAAGTACATAAACAACAATTTCGATGAACATTATCAAATATTTGATGATCCTCTAATATAGTCATTTCGTTTGTATCAGAACATTTTTACAAGTTGTCGGTCTAATGTATAGCTTCTTGCTATAATCAAAAGGTTCGAACTAAATGGCCAAAAGGGATGCAATGCTTACTTTAAAAGATCTCACGGGTACTATTGAAGCTAGTATTCAAAAAAAAAATTGTTACCCAATATGGATCGGTTTTAAAAAGTTGGTGTTGTGCTGGTTTTTTAAAAAATTGCGGTGTGTAGATTTCCTGTTTTCTATATAACAATCTAGCGGTATTGTATTTTATGTAAAGGGTTGTTCGATAAATAAACAGTATATTTTCCTGAGTCCATATTCGGTTTTGGTATTAAGACACCATTTAATTTTGTTCATATATGAAATGTTCAAACAAGTTAACGGAAGAATTGATTAGCTCAGTTGGTTAAAATCAAGTCTAAATGCCGACCAAACCCAAAAAATCAAAATGTTCATATAAGAAATGTTCAAATACTTTAACCAAGTCAATATGCGGGGAGGCTGGGTGTGGGTCTGAAACCTGGCGACCCCATATTTTTTATTTTTTATTTTTCGATTTTGGTCTGTATATACCGACTAAAACCGGAAAAATGAATTTTCGCGAAACGCCCATAACCGCCAAATTAACCGCGTTAACCCTACTTTAGTCGGTATTTACCGACGGAAAACCAACCAACATTGCATTAAAACGCAAACATTTATTTTCTTTTCTCTCGTGGCGAGCTCACGAAATCCGGTGAACGACGAACGAATACCAACCAATTGAGAGTCAAATCCATCGAATTCAAACCCCAATCCGAAACCCTATCACTCATCTATGTAAGTTCTCCATAGATTTAGTTGAATTTGTTTTAGGGTTGAGGAATGTTAGGTTTTAGGTTTCAGAAACTTGAAATTTTCAGATTTAGGTGTTTTTGATAGGAATTTGTTGTGTAATAGGTGTATATAAATGTACATATGTTGATGGTGAAGTTTATAACATGAAATAGGGTGTTAGTAAAAAAAAATTTGGATAAAAACTATGATTTTATGAAAAACAGTTTGAATGTTTTTGATAAAAAAAAAATTGTTGTCCAAATTTTTTTTGGTTGTATTTGTTAAAAAATCTTAAAAATTGAGATAACATAAATTTCAAAATTTGAATTTTAAGATTTAAAATGTTTTATCATACAAATTATAATTTTATAAACACATAATAATTAAATTTAAAAATAAAACATTATAAATTTAAAACTATTTTAAAACATCAAATTAAAATGTAAAGATTAAAAAACTTAAATTTTGATACTTCAATATTTTATCACAACAAATTATATAATTTGAGACTGTTCATGACCCACCTAACAATGATACACTAGCTTGTAGAGGATAAGCTCTTGGAGGACTATAACTATCTATCTGGAGCAACAAAGGAGAAATCTTTGTCTCTCGATCAAGCCAAGTAGTAAAAATCTAATCTTTGCGTCACCGTTTGGGCTTTTTTTCTTTCTCTAAAATTTCTTCTACAACTTTCAAGTAAACAATGAGGTAAATAATAATTTTTTTTATATAATAAGAAATATTAAAATATGGAAGCCTTGACAAAAAAAAAAAAAAAAAAAAAAAAAAAAAAAAAAAAAAAAAAAAAAAAAAAAAAAGGATTATACCCCTAGTTATCATATTATTTTTTTAAAATTAAATTTAGAGTTAAAAAAATAAGAATTAATTGGATCCAATTTAGAGTTATGATCCCGAGAAGTGAGGCAAATTATAAATAGCGTGGAATTGGCAAAAACCCTAAATCGACCAAAAAGCAATTCATCTTTGCCGTTCGCTTCCGAAAAAGAAGATGAGGAGACCGGCGGTGTCAGCGATAGCAAAAAAGGGTTGGGAAGATGTGGTAATAATTTCTTTTGTTGTTTGTAGTAATAGATATTCTCAATCTTTTTGGTGAATTTTGGACATTACTAATAAGTATTTTGCTAATAACAAAAACCCTGTCGTCTTAGGGGTCGGACTTGGAATATGGTACTCAAACGATGATGTACCGCTGTGTGTACCCTCCTAAGCGTTTCTTAGTCCCCCGCTATGCGAAGTTGGGACTTCATCGTTACAATCTTCTCCATGTAAATAATATTTCTCTTATTTAGCTTTATCTCTATTTTTGCGTGATTTCTTTCTTTGATCAAAAAATTTAGGGGAAAAAGTTGAAGTTAAGCAGCGTAGAGAAATTCGTTCAGCGAGGTTGTTCTGCTTGCACTTACAGCATAAATTTGACAGCCAAGGATCCTGAGACCCCTTGTTCGCTTCTACCTTTTCAGTCTCGAGTTCATGAACTAGAGTATCGTGAATTGATGTTGAAGTGCGATATTGGTAGACCTGTAGGTAAATATTATTCGTAATACAACAACTTAATTAGTCTCATCAATCAATCATCATTCCCTGAGTTATAAATCTTTGTACAGGGGATATCAAGAAAACCAATAGAGGCAAGTTTTTCAAAAAGTTCATGCCCGAGCTGCCGCCAGAGAATCCTTTTGAAGATGATACAGGCCGATTTTACTTGCTGAACAAATCAGAGCTTTCTGAAAATGATGACTGGATTCGTATGTATTTGGATCTTGTTGTTGGCACAGTTCATAGAGACCTTATCAAAGATGGTCACGACACTTTGGAGATTCGACAAGTGGCTATGGAAATTCCTGTCGACCTGGAGCCCCCTTTTAATAGAGGACTTGACGCCTATGATGCAACTTTCTACATTAATTACATTGACGGATTCGAGCTTCGGGTTGGTAAAGATGTGGATCGTGTTGCTATTGTCAGAAGAATCTTGGATGTGGAGACCGAAATCTTAAGAATTTCGGGCTGTACTCAGAGTTCACTAACTCTAAAACCATCAAAGGGAAGTGCTGCTGCTGTCGAAGGTCTTCTTCACAAGACTGGATCCATTTATTTACATGAATCAGACTAATATTGTTGACCATGTTATTTGCTGTGTTTTGATTGCTTTAGTTGTTTTCGGTGTTTTTGGATTGTTCGGTGGATTGTTAAGTGGTTTGAGTGTTCTAGAAGACCCGTCAAAACTTGTGTTGTTGGTCATAAGATGTTAATAACAAACCTTGTAGCGGTTTGCTTGTTGGAATGTTTAATATATATTTCACCAAAACCTAAGATTCTGGCGTTCCATAAGTCTGAGAAAGCCAATAGAAATGTTGACTAAGCTAAAATGTTAATGTTGATCAAAGGAGGCCAAAGAGAAGAAGAAAGTCAACTTTATTAAAGCTTGTTCCATAAGTTTGAGAAAGACAATAGAAATGTTGACTAAGGCCGTGATTGGCAAAGCATTTTATAAAGCATAATGTTTGTGAGTCAATCACATCAAAAATTAAAGAGCAGAAATCGGAGCATTAAAAACTTTATAACTGTTTATAATTGATTTTTCGTTGCTGCTGTCCGTAGGAGCTTTTTCAAAGCAGTTAGCATAATATTATCTTAAAAGACCATATAACCCTTATTCATTTGATTTGCTTTCTACAATATCATTTACATAAATGTGTTATTATTATAAATACGGATGAATGTAGGATCTGATTTTGATTTATAGAATTTTGGCTATAAGATAAATAGTATCATTCATATATTTTTAAGTTTTTTTTGATTTATAGAATTTTGGCTATAAGATAAATAGTATCATTCATATATTTTTAAGTTTTAGATCGGATTTGGATTTGAGTTTAAATCGAATTAAAAAATCCAAAATTATATTATAGCTCTTAAAATATTTAAATATCAGATTTTTTAATCTATCCAAAATATCTGAATATATTTATATGAAAATTTGCATTAATTTTATTTTGCTGGATAATTGATTTAGCTGGATAATTATTTCATTTATTTACACTTCGGTGTGTTTATGTAATTAGATTATTTCATGTAAACATTAATGTAATACTAATGAATATAAATGTTATTATTATCAATACAGATGGGTATTCTGATTTTGGATCTGATTCAAATGCATATTTTAGTTTAGAGAATTTTGTGTATAAGATAAATATAATTATTTTAATAATTTTATAAATTTAGGTTTACTGCTCTACTAATCAATTTTAATAGTTTACAGCTTCTGCAGCATTAAAGGCTAATTTAGTAATTTTATTAGTTTATGCTACAGCTCTACCAATCAATATTTAAAATAAAAGTTACAGCTCCAGCAGCATAATGCTATTAGAGCATAATGCTAGCATATACAGCTCCAGCAGCATAATGCTATTAGAGCATAATGCTAGCATAATGCTAGCATAATGCTAATGCTATAAAAAAGCCCTTCCAATCAGGGTCTAAGCTAATGTTGCAAAGGACTTGACTATATAAACTTAAAAGTTAATTTAATCGATTTTTTTACAAAACTATTAGAAAACAATCTATTTTTTTCACCAACTATTAGCATTCCGTATCAAATGCCCACGAGAACATAGTTGCAAACTGAATTGTCCATGAAATGAAAATTTAAGACTTATTTACCACCAAATTAAAACTTTGGAATCTATTTACCCATTTTCGTTGGTTATGATTGGATATCTATTTAAAACTAAACAAAATCATAGATTAAATACCAGTAAACCAAATACCTGCTGAGCTGCTGCATTCATTCATTCATTCATATGTTTTGATGATCCTCACATTTTATAAGTACATAAACAACAATCTCGATGAACATTATTATCAAATATTTGATGATCCTCTAATATAGTCATTTCGTTTGTATCAGAACATTTTTACAAGTTGTCGGTCTAATGTATAGCTTCTTGTTATAATCAAGAACTAAATGGCCAAAGGATGCAATGCGTACTTTAAAAGATCTCACGGGTATTATTGAAGCTGATATTCACAAAAGAAAATTGTTACCCAATAATACAACTATTTTATATTTTGCAAAACGTGAACAAGTGGTTTTGAGTATATTTTTCTTTGATTACTTCTCCTGATAATTTAATTTTAGTTTTTTTTTTTTCACATGATAAAGTAAATTAGTTACTAAAATTACTTGAGAAAAAGAAAATAAATGAACTTAAATTTTGGGCAAAGAAATTACCTAAATTGAAACCATTCAAATCTTAACCGTTGAAACGTTAACAAGCTTTTGCCTTCCAACACGTCACCTTTGAGATTGTTCATGACCCACCTAAGAATGATACACTAGCTTGTAGTGGATATCTATCTGGAGCAACAAAAGAGAAATCTTTGTCTCTCGATCAAGCCAAGTAGTAAAAATCTAATCTTTGCGTCACCGTTTGGGTTTTCTCTTTCTCTCGAGTTTCTTCTACAACTTTCCAGTAAACAATGAGGTAAATAATTATCTTTTTTTGATTACTCTTGCTTCTTCGGATCTTTAGCTACCTCTTTCTTTTTCTTTTGATGAATCGTGCTTTCGGATTCATTGGCTTGCGGTTTTTTGTTGCTTTTGTTCACTTCAATTTTTCATCTGTGCTCATGGGTTTTTCTTCAAAACTTCATTTATCTATAGTATCGGTTTATTCGGGGCTAAGATTGCGTTAGATTCCTGAAGAATGCAAAAAAAGAAAATTAGGGGTTTCTTAATTCGTTTGTTGAGTTCATTGTTTTGGTTTCGGAAGTTCTCTTTTCATGATCAGCGTCGATTGGATATGGGTAATATCTTATTTCTCCTCTTGTATAAGCTGAAGCTTAGAGCAGTTGGATATAAGGTTTAGGGTTTAGGGTTCTGTTTTTACTGTGATTGCAAACTTAGAAGAGTTAATGAAGTATTGAAATTTCTCTTTTGTTATGCTTGCTATGCTTTTGGGCTTTAATGGTGATGGTTTTTTCCATGTATTTTACAGTCGTCATCCTGAAGTAAAGTGGGCTGAGACTACCGACAAGATTTTCCTCACCGTAGTATTAGCAGATACCAAGGACACAAAGGTTAATCTAGACCCAGAAGGAGTCTTTGATTTCTCTGCGAAAGTTGGGCCAGAAAACCACGTCTATGAGCTTAAACTCGAACTTCACGATAAAGTCAATGTTGAGGTGAGATTCGTAGACTAACTTGGCCTTGTTGTTTCATTTGTTACCTAACTAGTTCTAAATCTATAACCTTTTTTCATTCCATTCAGGAAAGCAGAATCAACATTGGACAAAGAAGCATATTCTGCATAATAGAGAAAGCAGAGCCAGGAAGGTGGAACAAGCTACTCCGTGTTGGGAAGCCACCGCACTATATTAAGGTGGATTGGGACAAATGGGTAGATGAGGACGAGGAAGGCAACGCTGGTTAGCATTCATCTTAAAGCTTATGTACATTCTCTGCAATTGTATAAAGTTCAGGATGTGCTAAATTTTGTGTGTCTTGTTTTAGGTGCCCCAGATATGGATATGGGTGGAATGGGAGGAATGGATTTCTCGGTTTGTTTCTTGCTTGTTATTGTTGTTAATCTCCTGTTTCATATACATCTAGGTTTGAGAAATAACTTCTTGATCCATCCTTGCTTTTACAGAAATTAGGTGGAATGGGTGGACTTGAAGGGCTAGGTGGAATGGGTGGACTCTAGGTGGAATGGGTGGACTCGGTGGTATGCCCGGACTTGAAGGTCTTGGCGGCATGGGCGGTATGGGAGGCATGGGTGGTATGGGTGGAATGGGCGGCATGGGAGGCATGGGTGGTATGGGTGGAATGGAAGAGTTTGAAGATGGCGATGATGAAAGTAAGGGTTTTGAAGATGTTTAGCTTATGTTTTTTGGCCACAGTTTCTTGATGAGACAGAACATTGCTTTTTGTTATTGCAGAAGAAACAGCGAAATCAGGAGACAAGAAAGGTGATGCCGGTGATGAGAAAGCTCCTGCAACAGAGAAGGCGAAAGCAGAAGAACAAACATCCGTTTAAGGAAGACACAGTTATAGTCTCCAGAGATGAAACCATATGGTAGTATTAGTAAGCTTTCTGGTTCATGAAACCTTCTAATTTACACTTCCTTATCATAAAAACGTTGTGTCACTCTGTTATCTTCTTTGGTTTTGTTTTCGTTTTAAGTTTCTGCATTTGTTGTGGTTATATGGTTTCCAAATGTTCTTCGACATTCAATTTTTTTTGGCTTTGACATGAAGTTTTTCGAAGCACCAGAGAGACATGGCCATTCTCACAAACATAAGATCGCACGAGTCGTTCACCACCACTAGGCCTAACCACCACCATCAGAATTTAAATCCAAAAACTACATTTTTTTTTCCGGAATATATCTTTTTCGGTCAAAGAGGATTTGTTTCCCATCAAGTTTTTGGGTCAATGGATGCATAGGTAATAAGTCCTATAGTTAATGTAACCGTGGAATCCTAAAAGACATCTGTACCTTTTTAAGGGTGCTAAAGAAGAAAGAACTGTTGGTATCCCTGAATACTGAACCCAAAACTCATTTGCCTAAGCCAACCAGAAGCGCCATGAATCCTACTCAAGCTGCTGGATCTAATCCTAGTTCATCTGTTGAACTCAAGTCGAAGTTGGCAAAAAGTACAGGAGACAAGGAACCAGAATCTGCTAATCCTCCTGACACTGTTTGCTACAAGACAGGTACACTAACAACTTCTAACCCCTATGATCTCAAAGAAATGAAAAAAGAAGAAGTTTCTATCCATTCTGGCGAGAGTTTTGATGATGAAGAAACTAAAGACGAAGTAACTGATGAGGCAGTGCATGCAATGTGGTTGGCTCTGGACAATTTCGATTTGAGCACAATCCCGAATGACCATTTCAGGGTTTTTGAGTATGCTGGGTTTAATCCTATTAAAATTCAGAGATCTTTGTTTAAGGTGAAGAAGAGACTTAAAATGTCTGATAGAGACTTCAAGAATGATATTGCTACTCTTTGTTCCCTTGCTGTCATCAAAGGTTCGATAAATGATAACAATATAAGGAGGATGTCAAGTGCTGGTCAAAAGAGCATCACTGATCTAGAGAAGAAGTATAACATAAAACGAAGTGGTGGTGGTAGTAGAATGTCTCAAGATGTTGTGACAGTACCAAGAATTGCTGCTGCTTTTCCAGGACTTGTGCTTAATTTGCTGAAATCAGGTCATGTTAAGAGTAGACGTTTTGATGGACCTATGATGTCAAACACATTGCCTGAGATAATGCGTCATCAAGCCATTGCTGCAGCTATACCATCCACTCTTAAGGAAAGAGTGAGAGATTTTCTTCTTGATATTGTGACAGCATTTTTGGTTGATCAATCTTTAGTAATCAATCAAAACAAATCAAAAAGGAGAGCTGATGTTGAAGATGTGTTTTACAGACAGAGAAACTTCTTAGAGAAAACTGCAGCCAACACAGTCCTTTCTGATGAATGCAGGATCAAGATCTTTAAATCTTTGGCGATCAATTACGAGGATCTGATTCCTTGTCTGAGAGCTATTCGTAATGTTGTCACTGGTTTCACTATTGTTGGTGCTAATGAGTTTGAAAGAGCTTTGTCTGAAGTTTGAAGAACTATGAGTTGTTGTTAAAATCTACCTTCTTTCTTAGAATGCTGTAATCGTTTTCAAACTAACTAATGTATTCTTTTTGTTAGTAAAGATACAGTCTCCAAGATTATACTTTTGAAAAAACGAGATCAAGTACACTTGGCATGGTTAAAGAAACCCATTTTAGCATAAATTGTTTTATAACCGGTGACCAAAAAAAACCTTTGTTCTCAAAGTAGATATTTGTGTGTTTTGACTTTGTCATAGCAAAACATTTATTTCTACTTTGGACCGAACATTTATTCCTCCTGCACTTGGGTAGTTCCAACTTCCAAAGGCATGTTCTATTAAATTCTAAGCATGTTACCACCCATAGACTCTTTGATCCAAAATGTAATTACTGATTTGAAAGTGTTGAATCTTTTTGATCAGAATAGTATATTTTCATAAAAAGGTCTTCCAAAGCTTGACCCTTTCTTTATTGTATATCGATTTTATAATATTGATTAGCGCTACTATTACTTTATGTTTAACGGTTATTGACCGTCGGTTTCGAACCTCACATAAATCACACAACTAATAATTTTTATTGGATGTTTTTTTTTTTGGTACTTAATTTAAGAGAAAATAAATGAATTGGTCAACGATACGCAAACAGTTATCTCAAATAATTTTGATAGGAACTATTTTAAAACTATTTGTACATACTGTGTGGTGCTGATTTGAACAACTTTCATTGATGTCAGATCTATACGGACTTTAAAAAAAAAGCTAAACCAAAAACTATTGCAGCCAAAATCTACTATCAGTCGAAGATAGGTAAGTAGGTGTAGAGAGGTTTAGGTCCATCGAAGGCCCGTTACATTTGTGAATGGTTTTGGTGAATATACTGTTAGATTAATGAGAAGATATGGTGAATATTCTGCACAGCTCTTCATACCTTCTTTTGTATTATTCACTTGCCATTTCCTTGTAATTGAGTCTTGCTCAATACGTTTTACTTCTGTATATGTACAACACTTTTGTGTCTTGAATAATACATGGGAAAGCATTCGATTACATAGCTTTATCTTGGTATCAGAGCTTATAGAGAAAATTCTTTCTCTTCGAAGTGTGAACAATGGCAAGTGACAGTCCACGTGGTCTTGTATCTGTGGAGAAGACAGAGGCTCGAAGGACCATTTCACCCTTCGATCTCACCACTGCAGATAACCCAGGTGCGATTATATCCTATCCATTGCTCACAGGAAGTAACTATGATGAATGGGCGTGTTCTTTCGAGACGGCCCCAGGTGCGATTATATCCTATCCATTGCTCACAGGAAGTAACTATGATGAATGGGCGTGTTCTTTCGAGACGGCGTTGAGTTCCAGAAAGAAGTTTGGTTTTCTTGATGGTACTATCACTCAACCGGAGAAAAACACGGCAGAATATGAGGATTGGTATCCAATCAATTCTTTGCTTGTTTCGTGGATCAAGATGACGATCCATGATTCTTTGAAGTCTTCAATTTCTCATCGACCAATTGCTCGAGATTTGTGGGAAAGTTTGAAGAAGAGGTTCTCTGTTTCAAGTGGACCGAAATTGCAACAGCTTAAAGCGGCACTGGCAGTGTGTAAACAGCAAGGCAGCACCGTTGAGAGCTACTATGGACGAGTTAATAAGATTTGGGATGCAATCTTAACAATCAGACCTATTCGTAACTGTAAGTGTGGTAAGTCTGATTGCAAAATCAATGAAGAACTGGAGCAGGATCATGAGGAGGATAAGCTGCAGCAATTTGTGTTAGGACTTGATGATCATTACCAGACTATACGATCAAGTCTCCTTAGACGTGTTCCTTTACCAAGTGTAGAAGAGGCCTACAATGCTGTACGTCAAGAGGAAGATATGATTGGAGGAATTAAGCATCAAGATGATCGTGTAGATGTATCGGCGTTAGCGGTCCGTCTTCAACCTAAGTATAATGATGAGAAGAAGAAGACCGTTTGTACTCTTTGCAATCGAACAGGTCATGCATCTCATAAGTGTTTCGCTAAGCTGGGCTATCCAGATTGGTGGGGTTCAAGGCCTCGTGTTCGTCTACCAACGCCACAACCTCAATCCACTCGGAATGTTACGGTCAATGCTGCTCGTACTACATTGACACCAACTGCTTCAGCTTCTATTACCGATCAAGATGTCATGCATCTCATAAGTGTTTCGCTAAGCTGGGCTATCCAGATTGGTGGGGTTCAAGGCCTCGTGTTCGTCTACCAACGCCACAACCTCAATCCACTCGGAATGTTACGGTCAATGCTGCTCGTACTACATTGACACCAACTGCTTCAGCTTCTATTACCGATCAAGATAAACAAGCTTTAGCTGGCGTTAGTGAAGATCAGTGGCAGCTGATTTTTTGTTTGCTAAAGACCAATCCTCTCTCTTCTTCTAATGATCATACTGGTACGTATTCTTCTCCTTGGATTCTTGATACTGGTGCTTCTCATCACATGACGGGAAGGATGGAATTGTTATCAAATTTGCGTACTATTGATCCTGTTTTAGTTATCTTGGCTGATGGTACTCAGCGTATTGCTAGTCAAGAGGGTTGTGTTCGTTTGGGTCCACAGTTAGTATTGAAATCAGTTTTTCTGGTTAAGGAATTGGAGACAGATTTGATTTCTCTGGGTCAGTTATTAGATGAGAACAA